>VYZW01012706.1:1056-20794 GCA_013401315.1 Balaeniceps rex
GGAAGGAAAGGGACTGTGAAGTTTGTTTGCTTGTGATCGTTTCTGCACTTCAGACTTCTATAAGGATATGGAGTGCAAACGTGGAGCTAACCTGTGGCTTCCTCACCGCTTGGAGAAGTGCTGCTAGATTGCACTGTCTTTAATTTCCTCACTTATTTCTAGCATCGAACATTTATTTATAAAAATGCTCTTTGTGTATTCCTAAATGGCCTTTCTATTTTATCTAGTTTGTATTAAATTATTAAACCAACTGAGATGAACAATTTATTAGAATAGCCTAATGCATTTTCTACTGCCTTCATATTCTGGGAGGTCAATTTCTCTCCTATTCTTCCTTTGGGTCATTTAATATCATATCCTCATTCTCAGAATTATAGTCTGGGTACAACAGGTTCATCTTTTCTTTTATGTCTATGTCTTATGAATATTAATGTTCTGCCAGTCATTTGTGTACGCATTTTACTAGAGCAATTCACATTAAATCAGTCTGTAATATTCATATGAATTGCTTTGAAATACAAAAGTAGATGTAAAAGTTATCCTAAACTGCAAATCTTTGTGGTTGAATTAATAAGTATTTAGGTCATGAGTTTTTTAGGCTTCCAAGAAAATGAAAGCAATATAATCAGTTTTAACTCCTGATTTAAGACTAGGAAATTAAATTTAATTAAAGCTGATGTTTTAGCCTTATAATGCTAACCTACTGTGTCTCACTGAGCAGCTGGTGCCTAGGAGCTTGCCTGTTGGATATTGTGAGACTTCAGAAGTGTGATGTTACGCAGTTTCTGACTAGTCACTGGTACTCCTATTATTTAATTTTAAAATATTCTGCTATGTTTTATTGTTTTGTTTTACATTTTTATGCCATGGTTAGTGTTATCCAAGGTGAATCAGGATTGCAGATCTAAACCCAAGAAATAAAACTCACTTTTGGTACCCAGGGTGTGTTATATACTATATTTGTCTTTTGATTTGATATTTTTCACTGGTCTAGTGGGTAAACTTGATGTATTGGGTGCCTTACTGCCTGTCATGGGCACTCATCTTTCCTGCTTGCTGTTCCTGGCTTGCCTCCTTTCTCCACTACCCCTCCGATCTCCTTGCCTGTCTTTTCGAGGAGTTGGTGTCACTCCATCTGTTCTTCTCATGATGATCTTTCTGGATCCTGGTGGACGTTACGCCCATTAGCCAATATTGCTTCTGCCACCGGGTACGTGCTTTCAGAACTGGGCTGTTTGCTGTAAAAAGCTAACTGTACCATTTCAAGCCAAAAGAGTGCCCTGGAGCGGGCATGCTGCTTTGTCCACAGTGCTAATGGATGAGCACATGTCTGGGCACGTAAGCATGTTCTTGACCCAAAGTAGTTCCTAGGCAGTGCTGTGTCTTTCTTGGCTGTAGCTCGGGGAATAAATTTAGTTTTCCTTTCAGCTTTGTGTAGATTATTACAAAATTTTCATCTTGTTATTTTTCTGTAGAGATAAAGGCTTTTTAATAGAGGTGTGCTTTCAGGTAGAAAGCTTGGCCGATGAAGCCGTTACAATTAAACAGAGGTGATCCAAGCCATTCTCCTTGCCTGAGGCAGACAGGCTCAGCAGGGCTTCTGAGAACAGCGTGAACAAAAGACAAGAGCCAGGACACCTGGTGTGCAGTGAGGGGCTCAGTCCCTGCCCTGTTCCTGTAGGTGCTGGACAACCTCTGAGGGAAAAGCAATCTTCAGTCAGCTCTTTTGGTGCACGTACAAAGAGAGAAAATTGACTTATGACTTCAAAAAGCCCAAACAAAGTTTTAGAGGGATTACAGAATGCAATAGAGAGTGCACAGTATGTAAAATTGTTCTAGCTGAAAAGTTAATGGCTGCAAATAGCCCATTGAAATGCACAGGGTTTTGAGTAGTACCTTCTTCACTGGTCCATGAAAACAATGAATAAAACAGCAAAAATAAGTAATGGTAGGATATTGCTTAAAAAATAGATCAATATCGTATTTTTGCAGTAATCCTGTTTGCCTACCTTGGTCTTTCTTTGGCCAGAAGGTTTAATTAATGAAAACTGATTTCTCTGGAAGAATAAAGTGTTAACAGTTTGCAATTGTAAGAAAAATGAAACATCTAGAGAATTTGCTCTATTTTTGGTGCTTTAGACCTGAAGCAGTGTCTAAATTAATTAAGTTGCTTTGTTAGTGTACGCTTCTCAAATAGTACATTGGGAAGAACTTTTGTACAAAAAATACTTTTGTATTTTTATAATTTTTATAGTCTAAGGTTGAATTAATCCCTTTTTACAAAATACGTGTATTTTGAGGACACCACATCCTATAGCATAAATCTATAATAACTTAGATATAAAAATTCAATTGCTTTGGAATGAGAATTGTAGAATAGGCACGTTCTCCTCTTAGAGCGCTATCTTGTCTCTGAAAATATGTAATTTTTAAGGTCTAGATTATATGGTGTGTTGGGCCTACTACTACTCTTCATCTAAATTATGACTCTTTGAGGATGCAAACATTTTTTCTTAGTATCAGGAAAGCAAGCATCCATTACCCTAAACAACACTGAAAAGCAGAGCTCTGAGACAGTTCTGTTGTGATACCCACTGGCAGGTTTGCAAGCGTTAGAGGAGGCAAATGTAACTCTGTTTCTTAAGCAGAACCATTTAGCAGTACTGTGCCTGACCGAAATCACTAGCTCACTGCTTCAAAATGCTATGTGAGCACAAAGGAATTATAGTAATACACAGTCTGTAACAAGAAGGATAAATACAGACCTTCTGTCCTCCTCTAGAAAACCTCAAAAATCCTCCCCTAATTAGTTTTACTCCTAAAAGCAAAAGTTCCAGAAGCTCCTTGAAGTTCACAAGGGATTTCACTGTTGCTATTGATTTAATATGAAAGTGCTCAGATACTGTAGCAATGGATGGCAGCATAAAGCACCGATAAATCGATTAATAGAGTTTAGCCTTGGGGTATGTGTTAGTTCATCTAGTCTCATCTGTCATATATCACAAGCCATTAAATTTCTCCCTGTTACCTCTGTACTGAACCCAATAATTTGACTAAAGCATAACTTGTGTCCAGCTAAATCATACCTTTCAGAGAAATGTCCAGTCCCGGTTTGAAGGCATGAAGAGGGAAAATACTTCCCTTTGCCGGTTTGTTGCAGTGGTTCATCGTTCTTGCAGTGATGAGTGTGTGCCTCGTGTCTCTTTTGAATTTCTCTGGCATTAGTTTCCAGCCATTGATTCTTTTTATGCCTCTCTCCACTAGGGTAAAGAGCTCCTTAATGTCCTGAAGTTTCTCCTCATGGAGGTACTTAGATGTTGCAATCAAATAACTTCTCAGTTTCCTTTTGGATAAGCCAAACAAATTGAGCTCATGAACTCTCTCTCACTAAAACGTGTCATTAAAGTTTTGTGGCTCTTTTTTAATACCTTCATCAATTTTCCAGAGTCGTCCTTAAAATATGGGCACCAGGACAGTGTACAGGATTTTGATATAGTTAAGGACTTGGTAATTTTAATACATAGGTAGAATTTTCCCAGTCCTTTCTGAATTTATACACTGAATGCTGGTGTTAGCTTACTTTCCATTCCTGGGATAAGATCTGCATTCCTCGATGTGGTGGCATTTGTCTTTGTTAAAATGAGCTCAGCCTGGTGCCATTTCACCACAGTAACGCAGATTCATCTGTGCAACTGCTGTCATTATCACTGTTTATCATCTTGCCAGGTATTGTTGTCTGCAAACTTCATCAGCCATGATTTTATATTTACTTCCAGATGACTGATGAAAGCTTTTAATAATGTTATGTCCTTTATAACATCACTGGAAACAGCTCTTTGATAACACTTTTCTATAAAAGCTTATTTGTTGAGAGCGGCCAGTTAATCTTGCAAGATTTTGATGTTTCTGTTTTTTCTCTGCATAGCATAATTTCAACTTCATGGAACAAAAAAATATATTCAGGAATAAATATCAGATTTGTTTGACAAGCTTTATTTTCCTGGAAACCACATTGATTACTTCTGATTGTAGTCTTTTCTTTTAATTCTTTTCCAGTTAATTGTGTTGCAACTTTTGTAATTATTTTTATGTGGGAGCAGTCTCGTTGTAGTCTGTCTACAAGTAACTTAGTATTTTGAATAATACTAAAATTATTTAGGTTATCTTCTGGAATTTTCTGGGAATGCTAAGATTTATTTGAACTAGTAACAGCAGCATTCTTCAGGAAATGATTTCATGGTTTCCTACTGTAAATTGTCTAGATCTGCTGATTTTGAAATATTTATACCTGGTCAATGTTTGTTTAACTTTCTTCTGGTTTGCTAATGGACAAGAAAGTATTTCAACATCCTCATGTGACACAAATGTATTTTATTTCTGAATGCAGAAGACTTAATTGAATTTTTTTGCATTATCAACAACATTATCATTAATAGTGAAACCAGTTTTATTGCTTCTGTTCTTAATTTGTTCCAAAAATTACAGCATTGTATTCTTAGTCTTTCATTCTGTCAGCTGCAGGGATTTTTTTTTTTCCCCAGATGTAATACTTCTCAATTTTGCAATATGAACATTATGGTAATTCCTGCATAATGTGGTAATTCCTAATTTTTACCTTTTGTTACTTTTATCTTGCTGAAACTTCACTTGGCACCATCTTCTTTGTGTCAGTCTGTTAAGATGCTTGTCTGCCAGAGGGAGTATGGGACAAAGCTGGCATATCTGCAGTTACTCTCTGTGTCTTTTCACCTCCAGATTTGGTGAAACCTTTCTGAACTGTTCCAGGGAATAATGCCTTTGCTTCCAGTCTTTGACCTTGTGTTTTCACATGGAGAATATGAAGCAGGCTAACCAACTTGGTATAGGAGATTTCCACCAGGAGAATCAACAGATTTCAAGCCTGCTGTAGTCAGTGGGCAGGAGTGGGGGTGGGGTGGAAGGAAGCATTGCCTGATAGGTGGTCCTTTCAAGTCAGCTCACATTGGTAAGAGTAGATGCCATAATATCATCTTAGAGCTAATGTCTTGGAGATGTGTTGGAGTATGACATCTTGTCAAAAAGAAGAGATACCCCAGTCCTTTATTCCCTTTGGGGTCATGCTACAAGGTTCAGAGAGGCTGCGATATGGTATTAAATCAAACAAAAAATGAATGCCCCCTACCCCTATCGTCTTCATTTTGTGCAAAAAGTTACCCGTACATGTGCAGAATGATCAATACAAAGACACAAGGAAGACGAACACTCCCTTGCACAGCTTCTACTGTTTTTTAATATCCTGACTGGACATAGGCATGACAGGGAAAAAGTAACTTCTGAGACTTGAATGACTGATGTTGGCAAATGGTGGCACCCACTTTTCATGGATGTAAAATAGCTGGTAAACTGAATAAGAAGAAATATATGTTAGAGCCTAAGCAGCAGAGACCAAATGCAGGTTAGGAACAGTAAAAAGGAAAGTATCTCCTAGAACTTCTAAAAATTCACAGAACTACAGAAGGGTTGAGGCTGGAAGGGACCTCTGAAGGTCATCTGGTCCAACCGCCCTGCTCAGGCAGGGCCACGTAGAGCTGGTTGCCCAGGACCGTGTCCAGATGGCTTTTGAATATCTCCAGAGATGGAGACTCCACAACGTCTATGGGCAACCTGTACCAGTGCTTGGTCACCCTCACAGTAAAAAAAGTGTTCCTGATGTTTAGAGGGAACCTCCTGTGTTTCAGTCTGTGCCCGCTGTCTCTCGTTAAAATTGTTGAAAACCAAACCCTTCAGAGAATGTGCATTCCCTTCAGACTGCAACAAGGAGAAACCTTGCTGGCCAGGCTAGTACCTGCTTCAGAACAGAGTTTGTGTCTTGTAGTTTATTTTCTCCTTAAAGTTAACAGTCTAATCATGATAACTCAGCAAATTATTAAGAAATAAGCAGATGATGAACTTTGGAGGAATGGAGATATTCTTTCCATGCAAACATTTCTGCTGCAGTGAAGAAAAAAATCCTGATAATGGTACAGTCAGAATTATTTCCATCAGAGTGCCCTAGCTTTTGTCTGCAGTGTCCTTGAACTGGCCTGTAGAAGATTACTTTTTACGTGACAATCCTTTAAGTTGCAACCTTGTATTGATACAGAAATATGTAATTATTCCTAATGGTCTATGAATAGTTATATTGGATAACCTGTTCTGAAGTAGCCTATAGTTCTTTCTGTTCTTTCCATGTAAAATTTAGCTACCACTCAGTTCTTTTTTCTCACTTCAATAATGTTGACACATATAACTTTGTAATGGAAGAGAAGTTTTTTTGGCCGTTATTTCTACAATATGCCAGGTACTGCTTTTCAAATATTCTTTGGTGCTACGTAACGAAGGACTCCCTGCATGAGGAAATGTTATAGTTCCTTTACTGAAGACATATGTTGGATTCATAGCATCAGACTTCTCTGAACTAATGGTGGTAGACAACCATTTAAATGAAAGGAGGAAAATAGGGATTTCCAGGATTCTGCAACATGATTCATCTCATCCTAAGGTAGACATATAATGTAAATCAAATAAATTGTACTCTAAAAGCAGTTGTTTTTTCCCTACTGATAGAGACTAGGAAAGTTAGCTCAGAAGCAAGTGCTACAATGTGGACTCCTAATGTGAGCTAAGGTGAATCCCAGACAAAGCTGGATCCATTTAGGATTTATTCCTTGCCATTCCATTTACTTGTGAATATGTCCAGGAAAGAATGTTGTTTTTTCTGAATCATATTTCTTTGAAATTATTGCTTGAATAATTTAATCACTAGGTGTTGGTCTGTGGTTAGTCTAAGAGAAATCACTAGATAGTAAGTGATACGTATTCTGTTTCCTGAATGAGCAGGAAAACATCCTGTAATAGGGTTTCTGATGCAAATACAAATGTCATTCTAAGTTTTTTTGTTTTTTTTTTCCTAGCTAATATATCTTAAAAATCCACTCTGTGTTAGTTGCTCTTGCTAGTAACCTCTAAGGTGATCTAACAATGATCAAAGAAGTTCAGATTGGGCATTAGGAAAAGGTTCTTCACTGAGAGGGTGGTCGGTCACTGGAACAGGCTCCCCAGGGAAGTGGTCACGGCACCAAGCCTGCCAGAGTTCAAGTTCGATTTGAAAGTTTTGGCTGATATGTGAATTATGGTTACCTCTACTTCTGCTCCTCAGTCAGCATTTCTAATTCTGGCTGCCAGTTTCAGTTTGCCAATATCATTTTGATCAGAAAAGGTGGCCTTTGTGTAGGTATTGCATTATAAAATAAAAGGTTTGAACTTCAGAGACTGGTATAAGGCCCTTTTGTTTTTCATTTCTGGGCAGGAATCCGTCTAGCCCAACAAAATCGATTAGGAAGTTTCCAAAAGTTACTTTCTTTCCACTTGTGCTCTGTGTGTGCTCATAAGTACTGGCAGACAGCAGCTTGAACAACTCTGCCAAATTGTCATATGCAAGATCTGCATTCATTTTCAGCATTGTGGAAACAGTATTCACTACTTCCCACCTACTGCCTTGTGATCCAGGGCTGAAGAGAAGCTGGTATCAAATAAGCTGTGGAAATAAACACTGTCTCTCCTTTTCAGCTTGTTGAAAGAGTAAATGTCAAGGCCATATAAGGGATTTATTGAATAAGCTGTTGAAAGAACTTTAAATGAAAAACAAGATGACAACGAAGAAGTTAATGACTTGAAGTCATCCTTATCCTGAAAAATTCTTGATGATGCAAAAATCAGTAAAAATAGTGCCATTTGACTTACTAATCATGCTCTTCTGGTCAACTGAGCTGTTTAAAATTAGCCCACTTCAGTCACCTAAAAGCCCAGCATGTTTGATTGCTCGTACATTAATGTTTGCATATAAATGTCCTCAAAATACAAGCAGAGTGGAAGGCTCTCCCTTACGCTTACGGCAAATCCAACTCAGCAGTAACTCTGGCGTATTTTCTTTGAGACAGTGAATCTCTGGACACCATGTGGCTGGAGCCAAACCCTCCTGTCAGTCGTCACCTGGTGGGCAGCCTTATGTTTTACACCATCAGATCATCAATAGGCAAGGACACAACACTCTAAAGATCATTTTCCACATGGGCATAGCCTTATATCAATTTCTCTGCAAGCTAGGAGGTTAAAGTCTTTTTGCCTGCGCTTGTCTTTGAGACCTCTCAGACACGTTCCTGATACCAGGGTGAGGATATCTGGCAGGAGCCTCCACCCTGTCCCTCTCAGCCTGAGGGCACTACAGAAGATGAGGAATTAAGCATCCCAATTACCCTGTGTGCCCACGAAATTCTTTCTTCTACTTCCTTCATTCCTGTATGCAGTCACCACAATTTCTAGCTTCTGATAGCAATCTCTAAGATCTTGTCCCTGAAACTCAAGCATCTTCATATTGTGGAAAGTTAACAGGATGGTCTAGGCAATTAGAGTGGGTTTGTTCACTCACAGTGAGAAATATCTATGTCAATAGCAAGAAAGACATTGTTTGGCGCACATATATAAAAAAAGTGGTGTAATTTTGGGGATAGTGTGTGGGCAGGATTCTGTTGTCCCCAGGGAAACCCTTACCATGTCAATTTAGGATATATGGAAAAACTAAAAAATTGGAACCTCTCCATTAACTTAGTAAAAGTTATTTTGGCAGTCATTTTTGTCTTTATGCCTGCTTGTAGAAAAAGTTTTGGCTTTCTTCAGTGCTTCTGCAGTACATTTGCTTAAAGGCATCTACTCGTGCATCTAGAGATCCTGTAAATCTGAATTCTGGGTTTGAGTTAAGAAGCTTAAAGGGACTCTTGTGGCTAATCTTTCGCATGCCGGATTTTTCTAGGATAAGGTTTCTGGTTAAAGTCTCCACCCATGGTTGTATTTGTCCTGAAGGATGGTCCTTCTGTGTTTCTTCCCAAACTATTCATCCCCAGCAGAGGACATTACACACCCTAAATATTAAAAATCCCTTGATAAGGACTCCTCCCTCCTGAAAGTGAGTTGTCATCGCTTCTGCCACAGAAAGCGCTTTGAGATTATCAGGTTGTGTCTAAGACCATCCTCCTGAATCACTCATGGCATGAAGACCTGAAGTGATACAGCAAAGATGGAACCTGCTTGTGTAGTTCATGTTTGTAACCTGGCACAGGCTCTGTATGTAAAATTACTTCTAGATTTGTAAAGCTGTGAGATGGAGTGCCGTTTGGGCACAGTCTTTCACCTGAAATTATTTAGACAGGAGGTTGGTCCAATCTTGCTTTCCCCAGTTTTCTGGGTGAGGGCTCTGATGACCATGGGACCCCTGTTCTCAGCATGAACCTGCATGGATGGAGAATGAGCAGAAGGTTTCTTAGCAGTATCATCTTCATAGTGCACCTTGCATAATTACCTTCAACATCTGCCCACTCCCCTTTCTGACCTTGCTTTCAGCATTATTTATGTTTGGGCCAATGTTGACAGGTTCTCCTACCGGTTTATACTATGTGGGAGGGAATTATGCCATGTACAGGGAGAATGAGATGTTTAAAGGTCTCTGAGTTTAAGCATGGCTGTACTCTTGGCATAGTGTGAAAGTAAACATAAATAGCAAATAGACTGAAGAACATCCATTTAGGGATAAACTATCTTCCGTCATTTAAAAGACTCTACTGAAACAGATGGAAATGCCTGTGAGGTTGCTGTACTTGAATGAAAGGCACTTTTTGACAAGAGATTACCACTCTACCACAGGCTGCTTTTCTTCTGGTCATTTTTCTTCTCATCACAGATTCCCTTTGCAGCTGAAATCTGGAACTTCTTTCTGACATCAGAATGTGCATAAAAAAGGAAAATGTTGACAAAAGCAAGACTCATTAATGCTGAGCAAGCAGATGCCTATGTTAAAGGATAACACAAGGTCTAGTTATGGTAGCTCTCCCTCACTATTTCCAGTCCTAAGTTTTATAAGGAGATTGTAGAACTAGTTTACGGGTAGATTAAATGTTGTTTTCCCTTCGGTACTGTCAGGCGTTTTGTTTTCCCCAGGGCCAGCTCTAGTGACCGCAGAGCCCTGTGCCGGCACCCACCGCCTGCCCCAGAAGAGCCCCTGCTTGCTGGCAGTCCCCTGCCACGTGGCCACGCATCCCTGTGCAGCTCTGCATACCCAACACCCCCACTCCCCTCCCCATGACGTGCAGGACGACCCCGTGGCATCACCCAGTGAGCCCAGCTCTGTCAGCAGCACCTAGTGTGGGCCACCTGGCCATGCTGGTGTGAGGCAGAGTACCAGCACCAGCCCTGGATTTACGGGGTTGGTGTGGAACCCCAGCAAATCACAGCTGTGGGTACTGAGGGTCTCCAGCTCCTAGCGACTTCGGGAGGAGACAGTGGTACCCACCGGATTGCAGCCCCACGGTCCTATTTATCTGGTCCATCATACACTTCAAGACATCCTTGTGGGATCTTGCATCACAACAAAGTTTTATTCTTTGCCGTTCCTTTTTCCTCTGCAGATTACAATAAAATACTCTTGGGATTTTTTTACATTAGAAGATCTAGTGTTTATGTTGTATCACCAAAACAGTTGCTGGCAATGCCTTCTTGGGTCTCTTTCTATTGGTCTGTTGTGTGTCAAAATGACTTGCTTTGGAACCGCTTCTGCATTGGTATCTTGCTGCTTCGAATAGCAGGGTTTATTTGCTTTGTGTTTTTCAATAACGAAGTAGCCAAAAGTCACCTTTAGTACTTTCCTTAAAAGTAACTAATCTTTTGATACCCTAGGGCTTTGAATCGATGGTTTCAAATCAATATTTTCTACGTAAAGTTATTGTTTATCTTCACCCTGCACTCTGTGGACTGAAAAATCAATGGGGTATGTTTGTGAATTGTACAGAACATGGGATATGCAAAGGATCAGATGTTATGCTCTTTTGGGAAATGCACAAAATTAAGGAAATTAAGTGGCACTCTTCTCAATAAATCCTCTAGTAACTATCACTGTTTCCATGCAGTTTTGTTCTTAAATATCTCTTGGGCACTAATTGAAAAGGAAACAGAACTTTATTTTTCAGGACACAGTGAAATCTTGAACAGCTATTAAAATACAGAATTATTTGGTCGGCTTTAATAATGTAATTGGTTCCGCGGACAGGAAGAGTTCACGAACTGCTTTGCATTTCTTTCACATTTGGTCTTAATTTTAAGAGACCATTACTGCCTACAGTCATCTAGGAGCCCTAGATTCAGCAGAATCTCAGGGGAAAGAGAACGCAACAGTGCAACTTTAATAGCTTCAGATGTGTGTTTGTCTCAGGCTTTTTGTTTTGCTTTCTAAATTTGTTTTACTCTATTTGTTATACAGTAATACTCTGTATTAAGACTACTACTACAAGCGGTGTTCTCTGAACTCCTTTCTCATCTATATTTTTAAGAGAGGTTACTTGGTCCAAAACTGAGTTTTCTATGAAAACACGTATTCAGCTATTAGCTGAACAAAAGAAAAAAAAAGTTTTCATCCAGATGTTTTCATTCCAGACTGGTGTGAAAGGTCACAATGCCGCTGTTCCTCATTTGTTTCAGCCTCTCCTCGTGTCTTTACTGCTTTATACAATTTCATCTGCTGGGCATGAATTCCGAGTAAAACCAACCATCAGGTAAATAGTATCTTGACACAGCAGCAGCCCACACAGTCCAAATGAAATGCTAATGACACAAAAGCAGCTCCACCCAAACTGAGATGGTGATCGCAGCTCCATCCTATGAAGGATTCCCTGCAGACCAGACTGTGACTACCTTTTCATTCTGGGGTCTTATTCAGTTGCCTTTGTAAACTGGACCAAATTGTGGGTTGTAGATCCCTTTGGGCTATTATTAGAGCTGCCAGGCTTGGTAATGATTGATATGAAATAAGTTATGCGAGGAGCTCTGATTTCTTATTTACAGAGGCCTGTAGAAGGACACAGACAGTGACAAAGTACAGCTTTTTCCTCTGAGAGTAGGAGTCTGAAATGCCTTGTATTTCTTCTGGCTGGTCAATGCAATAAACTACCCTTACCCATCAAGGACTTGATTTAGTGCTCGGTGAAAACAATCAAAACATTTCTAGTGCTCTTAAGAGTAGGGAAAGGTTGAATCAGCCTTTCTCACAGGATCACTGAAACCACGCTACGTGAGCTGCAGGGCTGAAGTGAGCAGAACATCGCCTGCCTTTTCCATGGCAGGGTCACGGAGGTGTGAAAGAAGCGGAGCGGTGTTGCTATGAAACTTGTATATGAGCGTGTATATTGGCTTGTATATAAACCCTCCCATATTCACTGGTTCTGCAACACGGGTGACCTCTGGGGTGAAAACAAGCAGAACATCTGGCTGCCCGCTGCCAGCAGCATGGCTGCATGTTTGTTGCAGCTCTGGGAAGCAGAGGGCTGGAAATTCCCCCCACCGTGAAATTAAATACAAGGCAGAATGGTTGCAATGGGTTTCTTCAGCTTTTCACAGGCGATTTCATTTTCTTAATCCTAACAGCAAAATAGTAATAGTTAAGCAAATTGGCTTGGTGTAGGCTGCCTTTTCAGGGAGGTTCTGTGTCTGCCCTTGGAGTGGCACTTTCTGCTCTGCCAGATGATGAAGTCAGGCAAGTGTCGAGCTGGACGAGGCCAGGGTGCTGGACATCAGTCCAGATGTATTGTACATCGGCTTCTTGTGCAGGGTGGGTGAACAAATGTCATTTCATGACTAGGTCTGTAGTTCTGGTTCTGGAGCTTTCCTCACTCAAACTGATGGATTACTGATTGCTCAGAGCTAATACTCTAGATGCATGTCTGAGTAGCCTGTGCATTTATGATTTATCTCTGGATTCATCTGCTAATAAGGGACCTGTAACTTTTGGTCTTCTTGGTTTTCTATCTCTCTAAAAGTGTAACACTCTTCTGGCTCATTTTTTGAAAGCATGACCTGCCTGGGCCAGCCCCAAGCTGTGAGTACCATTACTGCTGTGTTGCTCTTCTAGCCTGAAGGTCCTGAGCTGCTGCCAGCAAGCGTCATCTGAAGTTCCCCAGTGAAACTGAAGAGGTCCCTGCCTGTGCACTAATAATGACTCCTTCCCCTGCTTCAGGCAGAAGAACTGATAATTTTGCATGCATCTGTGCTAATGTCAGCCCTAACCAGCATCACTGGTATTGTCGTGTATGCTTTTTTGGTGGACCAGTGCTAAATTAGAAAGCAGTTAGACAAGCGCACATGAGAGCCTGAGATTCACTGTATTAATTCCCCAGGAAATCAGAATTTAAAATCTGATCTCAAGCTGTAAAAGTCTTGGACTGGAGTCCATGCCCCTCCGGCTGCAGCTGTACTGGCCGTATGTCTACACAAATTAAAAAGGATTTGATTAGCAACCTGTGAACACCCACACAGCCCCACTGTCAGCGTCCCCCTGCTTGGTTTGAGCCTGTTCCCACAGCGCTTCGCTGGGTGGCACACAGCGGAACGGGCTTCACCTGTGCAATTCAGCTACTCCCAGGAACAGAGGAAGGGTCTGGTCCCTGTTATTTTTTAGTATAGATGTAAACACTGTTGGAGTTACTGACTTGCTGGCATTAAGATTTCCCTTAAGGCCAGGATCCCAAAGGTTCAGTCAAATGAAAGGCAAAATGGTAAAATGATGAGTCATAAAGAAAAGACAGAATATTTTGTGCCATGTTCTTAGTACTGGTTATTTACAATTTTACGTTCTAATTTACAAGGAGCATTGTTCTTTGCTCATGCTGGGATAAAACAACAGTCTGGTCTCTTGTATCTGTTAGAGCACCAGGAGAGTCAGTTCGCTAACCTGGACAGAGGGACAGCTGTGCAGACACCCGTTATCACAACCCATGCACGTCACCAAAAACCTTTGCCATGGCAAGAGAGATGTTTAAAACCAGAAAGATCATGTTCAGCTGCCCTGGGGCAGATTAGAGCCTTAATTGTGTGTAGATATGTTGGCTGTGAGTTTGGCAGCTGAACCCGACCTGTAAGCTCTTTGGCACGAGGTAGTTGTGTCACCTGGGTGAACTTTTTAGTGAAGACTGAAACAAAAAGAAGTGTTAGATATTTAATCTTTCTCAGCACCACTCATTAGCCTTTATTCTCTCCTTCTGGCTGAGGTATTTCTGTAGACAACTTTCTTGTTTTTTATAACCTTCTTGTTTTGTGACTATATCCTTTTCTGATTTAGTTGTTACATTTTTGTTGTTTTCTTCTGTTATCCCTAATAATTTGACCTGGTTTCCACTGTTTGTACACTTATTTGTGTTTGAGATCATTGAGGAAGGCATGATTTGACCAAACTGGCTCTTATTATGCTTCATGTCTTTACTGTACATTAGGTTATTTTGTACTTGTGTGTAATGTCCTGACCTCCTTCTGCAATTTATTTCCCAAGGGACCTTCCTGATAGGTTACTGATTTTTTTCTGTTCCTTCTCAAAATTCCCTCATTTTATTGTGGGCTGCCTTACACAGAACTGTGGAGATAAAAGTTCATTTTCCCTTTTGCTGTATGGAGAGAGTGTCCAGGGCAGAAGGGAGAGCGTGTGTGGGGGGGGAATCAGGATGTGCGGTCACTCTGCTTACGCTACTTATTTAATTCATTGGTATCTGTCCACCTGAGAGGCTCCTCAGATTGTTCTCTTCTCTTCATTCTTGCTCCTCTTGTGATGCTATAATGAATAATTAGTCCCTCTTTATTTGTATCACACTGTCTGGTTGGGGTTTTTTTGTGCAGGTCTTTGCAACAGCCCCTGATAATCCCTATCCTGTTCCCTAAGCAAGCCTTTGTTCATAGACGCCTCATTTTTGTAATAGTCTTCTCCTTGCACAACAAAGAACCAAAGCTTCTTTGGTAATACTGTGTGCACAATCATGTGCTAATCCCCAGGATGCTCCTGTTGCCATTAGGGCCTTTTCTTGCAAATGTGAGGGCTGCAACACCTGCTAAGCTTGTAACTCATATCCACTACCAAATCTTGGTCTTAGAGCTGTTGTGGATAGCATCATTAGTGCTCATTTGGATTGCCCAATATTTAGTGGATGAGCCTCAGTGGCTCTTCTGAGCGACAGATAAAGGGAGATGGTGCATGTCTTGGGATGTCAGGCTTATGGACAATCCCTCATCCTCTTCAGGACTGAGAAGGGGCCACTCCACTCCACTCCTTATTTGCTCTTTGGGTTGGTGGCTTTGAACTCTATGGTCCTTACATGAAGTAGCTTTTCCTCATCTACTAGAGGCGATGATCTTGATTTGGGCAGCTGGTAGTCTGAAAAGTAAATTTTCTTTTCTACTCATAGGACAGAAATCAACCACTTTCCATCACTCCTGTACTCATCAATGGCTCATGTTGGATGTGTTGGATGGCAGGTTGCCCTCACTCTTGCTGGGTATTTCTGGAGTCACTGGCATCTCTTTTCTTAACTCTTGCATCCTCTGCAGAATGTGACAGGCATGCCCAAACCTGATCTGCTTTTTGAGATCCCCGCAAAGAACTTAAACTTTCCCAAATAAAAGCCCCACAAAAGGCTTATCTTCAGATGGCTACCAACCCCTTATAAATGATGAGGAATTTCACAAAGATGCTGACAGTGGCCCCTGAGCACAAAAATTTTCCTTTTTCCTGAGGCGTAGGCATACTAACACAATGTCTGGGCTTTTTTTCCCAACAGTGCTTTAACCCTGGCAAACCCGAGTCTGCCAAATGGAATGTCAGTGTAGTAGAATATATATAGATATAGGCAGTCAAATTCTGTACTTTCAAAAATCACAGCCATGCCTATCCCTCGAAAGAAACAATGCTCCTTACTTCGTTTCCTCCCTGTAGCTTTTGATGGCTAATTCTGAACCCTGGCTCTTCATGTCTTCTCTAATTTTAGTCTGTGTCCATCTCAAGCTCATCGGTCATGATGGCCTTCCATATGTCCTAACTATTTGAAAGCTTAAGATAGGGTTGGTGTTTTTGCAGTTTTTGCTCCGAAACATTTGCATGGCTGTACAGCAGATGGTGCTCTGCTTCCCTTTCTTCTCCAACAGAGTACTGTCGTTAGCTAAACTTTTCAAAACAAGACTGGGGATTATTAATAATCTTTTCTGCACTGGCTGAGCAATTGGAGCTACGTATTTTCAGAGATGGTTTACTTAACCATGCACTGATTTTATTTTAAGATGCAAGAAAGCATAAAGTCTGTTTGTGGGTTAATTTACAACACTAATCTGTCTTCCCTGTGCAGTTAGAGCAGAACACTGACTTACATTTATTAAGGGATTCTTTTAATGTGTGAAAAAAACAATATTTGTTTCAAATGGGTAATTCTTTACTAAAATGAATGAATCGCAAAACAAAATACAGGTTGAGTTTAAGCAATGAACTCAGTGAAACTATCAGAACCTCTAAAGCAAGCAAACAGTTTCACAGCTTAATTAACTGAAATGTTTACCCAGCTACCTGAAGTCAGATGAAGTGAAAAAGTATTCTCTGGTTTTATGCTGAATAGTTGAATTCCTGCTTTAGCTCTTTCAGCAGACTAAATGCTATTTTCTGACACTTAGCACAGTTAGCCCAAGCTTTCAGGGGCTTGTTTCACAAGTGATAGCTCTTAGACAACTAGAAGTAGTGTTGAAAAAGTCAAATCCATTTCAAGGATTTGGTGAGAAAGAGTGCTGTAAGCTTTGAAATATTGCAGACTGCAGTAATACCATAGTAATCTTCAACAGTATTAACAGCTTAAACAGACAAGCCTATATAAATTGGCTTAAAACCAATCAGGTGGGAGAACTTCACTAATTCAAACTAATAACTCTGTGGGCTGTATTGTGGATTATCGGATGTTGCAAATTAGGAAGTAAAAGCGTGATGCAAAGCTCATGGAAATCAAAGTAAAGACTTCCATTGACGTTACCGTGCTTGCATTATCCCCTTACATGGATTTCCATAACAAAGATACCAAGGATACTGAAGCACAATAGGTAACTTATTTATTTTGACAATTTTGCTCTATTTGCTGTCATTTATGATACCACCTATTTCACTCTGTGGCATTGTACTTGATAAAAATATATGGCTATTTATGTGATAGTAGATCTAAGAACATCAGCCATTGATCTGAGCCCATGGTAGATGCTGTTATAAACACAAAACGAAAGAACAGTCCCTGACCTTAGCGCTCAGCATTTTGCCAGTGTGAAGCTCTTACGAACAGTCTGTCAATAGTAAATTTTTCTCTGAAGCTCTGTGAGTCTATGTATAGTATTTCAGATAGGTATCTCCACAGTTGTAATTCAAACTGAAAAAACCCCTACTAAATTAATTAATGGTTTTCCTCATTTAGGATCATGGAGTCAGTTTATGAATGAAAAGGTAAAGCAAAGTTCTATTTTTGTGAATTGATATCTACTCTTTAGCAGAGTATATATATCATTTAAATAGATCTGAAGTGACTATTTGCCATAGAAGATTTTCTTTTCTAAAAATAAATGGATAGTTTTTTTAAGGTGTGGGGAAGGGTGGTATGAAGATCATCAATGAGAAAGGAATCAAAATCTATTTTTATCTTTTCAAGACTATGGAAAAAAATTAGTAAATTTGTTTTTCTGGCTTGGAAAGCATTTTTCCCAAGCTATTACCTAAGAAATATATCTTCGGATTGTTGGAAAGTGAACTATTAAATATATATGTATTGCACCATGTATTTTATCCCTGAATTAGAGCTACAAGGATCAAACAATATGGAACAAAAAAAAGGGGGGGAGATAAATTTCTTCCCCATTTTCACATGGTTTCATGCATAGACTTATAATGATGAGGCGACACGTTACATCTATGTCCAGGCTCTGGAGAGCCTGGACAGCTGATTTAGGCAACTCAGGTTAAGGTAAAAATCAATCTGGATTAGTAACAGAGGGAACATGGAGGAAAAAACCGTGGCATTTCAGAGTGATGAAGGTGGCAGAAATTAATTGGGCATTGGGTTCACTCCATGAGGTTTGAAACTGGGACTGAAGGGGCCTGGGCTCTCCCCACTGCTTGGCCTTCAGTGAAACTGGCTGAAATACAGTAACACTTACATGTTGCATATACAGGCTGTACTATTGCTCTCAAAGAATGAAAATGCTAAATGGATGGATTGTCTCTGTCACCCACAAAAAAAATGTTGTGGACACAGAACAGAAATCTGACTCCCTTTGAAGCCCCACTGAATTCAGTGCCAATACGTTTTAATCCAGTGCAAAGTGCTGGTAACTCTATTCCTCCTTCCTGGGTTGATTTTATGAAAATTAACTTTCAACATTCACATCTGATCAAATCACAAGCTAGAATTATGTGCAAGCATGAAGAAGGTGACACCTAATTCTATAAATACGCACTTGGTAGTAACTTTCAAATTATGTTAGCAGAGTTCACACAGTATTAGTCAAATCCCTGTCATTAAGAAATGGTATTTCATAAGAAAGCTGATAATAGGATACAAAGATCCTAATATGATTAGATGATGACTTGCTAATGGGAATTCTTTTTTGTCATAACCAGTGATTTTCAGTTTACTCTAACAAAGATGATCTCTCTGATGGGAGATGATAACATAATAAAAATCTGGGAATGGCATGAAAAAATGAAACTGAAGATTCAACAGTACAGTCAATAATTTTGTAGATCCAGGATGATTAAATTTTAAAGACATTGTTGGGGAAAAAAAGGCAATTCTAAGGCAGAGCCAATACCACTGCGCACTGCCTATCTGTCAAAGCCACACTCCTATGTTTTGATCCTATGGACATACAATGTCTCTCTTTCAAAGCACGGCTAAAATCAAAACAGGGTTTTATATGGGAAGCTTTATGCCCCCTGGAGCAAGAGCTGTGGCTGGCGGTCCGACCACACTTCAGGCAATGGCAAAGATTTCAGAGACTTAACCGGAGGAAGTTTTACAATTGATGACAAAAATATTGAACTCTTTTGCAAGGACTTTGAGATTTTTTTTCTGGGGATTGGAAGACCACTTTTCACCAAGTCCAATTATTTGAGCTGACCAATATATCAGCATACCCCTCTCATCAACATTTTCAGCTTAGCTTTGTAAGAATAGCTCCAAATTTCTGGGTCTTGCCTATGCTCGTTTTGGGTATACTAAATCAAGTAAATATCAAAAGGCCAGGTTTCATTAGCAATTTTTATGCATATTTGTGCACTGGTAGCATAACATAAAGTTTGTGAGAGCGAAAGAAACGTACCTTCAAACTGCCACAGGAATGCTTGCCAGTCTCTCTCACGCCCCATTCCAGCACCAGCTAGGGCTCAAGCTATGGGTTAAGAAAGGACTTTTTCTTTACAGACTGCACACACAAATAATGTTGGTACATCAGCCTTCATCAACGGAAGTGAGCTGCACTTAGGATACTCCTTTCATTAACTGGCTTTAATGTAGGAGAAGGAATGTCATCTAAAATGAGTGAAAACCTATATGATTTTTAAAAGAAAAACACTGTAGTCACTGAAAGTCAAAGCTGTGATTAAAAAGCAAAAAGCTGACATGGATACCACTGTAATAGGGTATGTGTCAGTGGGAACCCACTGCCACCATCAGCTTTTTATGATTTTTGTATTGCTAATATGATATGAAATGCACCACTAGGAATACTGTTGCATATCAGACTCTCTTATTTCATAAATTATTACTGTATTACCCTCTAAATGTCCCAATGAGTATAACAGCATCCAAATACAATGTAAAAATACTAAACCCATGCAAACAGC
>VYZW01012707.1:27274-48177 GCA_013401315.1 Balaeniceps rex
CCTGTGCCTTGTTCATGCATAAAATTCCCTCCATCCCAGGAGTTCGTTTTCCATTGCAAATAGTATCATCTCTGCTTCAGCTAGTTAGGTATGCAATATAGAAATCTCATATTAATGTCCATCTTTTACTCTTCAATAAATAATTTTCCATTTAACATTGTAGCTTATAATTTTCTGAAGACTTTTGCTAACTCTTTAATCTGTCTGGAAAATAACATACAATTTCTAAGAATTTAACATGTGAACTGCTAAGCAGATGATATTAACAAGTTGAACTATTTTCAGTCAAGTGAACTGAGGTGCTGTATGGAAACATGAGGCCCATGCATGCATCACCAGCTCTAGCCATGTATCTGTTACGAAATATATAGTCTTCCAGTTAAGGGCAGCAGTGGACATTTTACCACTGAAATGCTTTGGGTAGCCAGAAGGTTTGAAGGATCTGGAGGCCCCAAAAACCAGAAACACTTTGTGGGTAGCCTGGTCTGAGGATGAAGCAGGTGGTGAAGAAGCTTTTTGCATCATTCACCTGTCCTTTCAGGGTCATCTCAGGTTCTGGTTACCTTTTAAGTTAGATATGCTTTTTCCAGTTTTTGGTTTGGGATATTGAAGGTATTTCCAAATGACTTACTACAGGGGACGTAACAACAACAACAAAACCCCCAAAGAACACATAACACTACTTTTATATTAAGCTCACCCTGATTATATAAAGGTGTAACAGTTCTTCCAAGGTCCAGAGTTACAGTATGGCAAATAACCACAGAATTTGAAGAGTTCTGTTCAGCCTGAAAAACAGAACAGGTCAGCAGCTATTTGTTGATTGCTAATGCACTGAGCTGTTGACTATTTGCAGGTTGACTACTTGCAGGTAACAGTCTTCACAAATAGTTTACCACTGTCAGAGAGGTTTTGTTAGTAACAAAGAAACAGTAGTGTTCATTGCAGGCTTTGCCCAAAGGAGAGTGAACTGTGTGTATTGACTGAATAGAAGAGACTAGAGAAGACTGACCTGGATGAAAGGATATTCCACCACAAGATCTTTTCAAGGCGGCTTGAGTGAGATCTGAGGATGGTGGCTGAGGATTGGTCCGGAGATTTTCTGCTTGGGTCTTTGCAGTCTTGTTTAAAAAGGAGTTAAATACTAGGTGGGAGTTTGTGAGATGGCACTGAGTAGTTAATTTTCATTATTAAATCCTGGATAGACTATGATATGATTGGAAATTAATCCTCAACACAGGAGATACCGAAAATGTCTGTGAGCAGGCATCACTCTTCCCTTGTGTGTCATGTTTTTCCCTTCATCTCCTGCAGTGGTTTTCAGTTCTTTAGAGGGGCAAACTCAATACACGTCTGGACCTTTGTAGACATTTCACATATACAGCTCCTTCTACATCATGTAGAAACTATTTTTTCTTGATCACCCTTTGCAAACTCCTCAGAAGCTGTGCACAGACTCCTAGAGGGTCTTCTAATCACTGGCTGAGCTAGCTGTGATTAGTAATGCAGGTCATTTCATTTATGGGATCCTGTTTTTATGTGTAGATGGACACAATCCCATCACAGGCTGAACATTTCTGTAATACTAATAATAATGAGAATTGTGGTAGAAAAGGAAGACTCTTCATTTATACTTCTCTGGAAGCAAGAAAAAATTGGACCTGTGAGGCCAGAGGAAATGGACTGATACCTGTTTTCTGAGGATGGCACAAGCTTTGGGTATCCAGAAGGTTTGAAGAATCTGGAGGCCCCAAAAATGCTTTGTGGGTAGCCTGGTCTGAGCCAGACCAGAAGAGTGATCTTAGTCCATCCATCAGGTAGCCCTGACTCATGGGGGCAGAAGTGCTGTTACAGCCCACGAATCCAAGGAAGGAAGGTTCAGGACAACAGCAAATTCTGAAACATGGGCATTGTAGTTATTGGGAGGAATTAGGCTAAAGGAGCACTGTGGGGACGAGCAAAAGGAGAATGTGCATCGTTGTTCAGCAATGTGGGAATCCAAGGGCCTTCTTTCTGGTCAAGAGGTGGAAAATATACATTCAACAAAATGCCCATTGCCGTTTTGTAGTGTTAGATTAGAAATTGTAGCATTTCTAACAACCCATTTGTAAAAACATTTATGCAACAAACTTCCAGGCAGGATGTACAGAAATGACAGAGGGGAATGCCAGCAAGACCGAAAAGAGAGGCTCAGAGGCTAGAAGAGGAAACCTACTCAGTGGCATAATGCACCTGGCGTGTAGATACATATGCATAGCTCCTCATCAGATCTTTCTCTTTCCCTCCATCTCAGCAAGGGGTAGCTATTTATCTCAGCCACTGACCTGTGTCTGTCAGCAGGCTGCTCGGCACAGGCAGCTGGGAAACTAATTCTTCTCAGCAATGGGAGAGGTGGAAACGCTGTGCG
Source organism: Balaeniceps rex (assembly GCA_013401315.1). Classification (NCBI taxonomy): domain Eukaryota; kingdom Metazoa; phylum Chordata; class Aves; order Pelecaniformes; family Balaenicipitidae; genus Balaeniceps; species Balaeniceps rex. Next base: position 29,682 of record VYZW01012707.1, read on the forward strand.
GGTCTGCATGACACAATCAAATAAAATGCATGAGCAGAGGTAAAAGCCTGTCTGCAATGCCTAGAAAAAGCTTCGCTGGTTTCTTCAGTCCTTGTATCCAGCTGAGAGCTAACAGCCCGAGCTCTGTCAGCTCAGCTGGGGGCAGTGATCAACAGAAATTGCCAGGCAAAGAGCAAGGGACACAGAGGAGGGTACCAGCAGGCTCTAACGTGGCATGTGTTTCTGGGGTGCCAGAACCCTGCCATCCTACTTGTTTCTCAGTGAAATAAAACTCTGAGCTTGGGAGCTTACAATCTCCTTTCAAAGCCCCAAGCTGTCACTAGCATGCAACCACATTTTCACAAGCATCATTTACATTTGGAAGTGTTGCTACATTGCTCTGAAAACCCATTGACAAGATACTGCAGCTAGCTTTTTCAAGAAAACTAAATTTCCCTGAAAAAGCCAGCCAACACATCTCTTTTTGCAGACTGAGCTGGAGAGGGAGAAGTTCAGACATTTCAAACCTCTACTGTTTTAGCAGGTCTGCTCAGACTGCCAACAGCAAAGCTACTTCCAGGGCTCCACAAGCCCTGCCAACAGGATGTAGCCTGGGAAACCATCAGCTCATATCATGTACCAGCAGGCCACAGCAAAGCCATTAGACACTAACAATTTTCAGTAACTACCAGATTGGATTAAATTCCAACTAGTGTCCTAAAGGTCAAACACCTTAGCACTCCTCAAGAAGACCCTTATTCTTCTTACTCCAGTGGAGACGGTGTGCATAACCATATTCTTGCATGGATAAGCATGCACAAATAAATCAAGAGCTAAAAGTACAGGGTCAGCATCCTGCTTCATCCATGAGGGGTAGGATGACCTGAGTTAGGCCACTGGTGCAGCAGAGAAAGACAGAGGTATGTCTCCAGTACCTGTGCAACTCAAACAGAGTCTGTTGTTGCTACTGAAAGAAAAAAAAATTGTCCTCTGGGACTTGGTAAGTTCAAATAAAAGATTATTCCACCAACGAAAGAAAATTTTTGTTTAGAAATATTGTATAAATGAAAACAAAAAATCCTCCAAATTCCGTAAAACGTGGAGAACTGCAGAAGGAATATGAAGCATGTTGTTTGCTTTTGTTGTTATTATTGTTTAGAAAATCATGGTTTTGACAAGGCAAAACTGAGGGTGGCATTTTCTAAAGTGCCTGAATTATTATACTGGGGTATTTCTGAAAAATTGCAGTCAGAAGATGTAGTACAAGGCAGGCGAGAAACATTCAGTTAAAGTTACTGCCCCAGTCCTATCTGCCTCTTCTGACAGATGGGTTCAGAAAGAAATATGGACAAACCTCAACATTTCTGAAGAGAAAGCTGGAGCCGGGACCAAAAGAAAAGAGGTGGTATTCACATGTCTGACTGTGGCACCTAGGATGACCTTGGCAGTTAGCATGGTGTCTTAGGAAGAGCAACGAGCAATTCTGGCGGCCTGCTACCTGGGGCTGCCAGACCCTAACTCGACCAAAGGAGAGATGCAGAGGTCAGGCTGTGACTGTAAATACTTTGCTTGGGCATAGCAGTTACCTCTCTCAATCGATTAAATTGGGAACCAAGGATTTTCAATCTGGGCCTTTCAAAGCCTTCCAGAGGGTGGGATACCTAATTCTATATAATTCTAATATGAATTGATTTTCCAAATACCTCAAGATTAGCGGTGTTGCTAATCTTCAAAGGAAAATCCCTTTATATTTGACTCCTGAAAGCCTTTCGGAGAGTACTTTGAGGTGGAGTTGTCATTACCTTAAGAGTATTTAGAAAAAAATTATCAGCTTGGTTGAGATAGCTAAGCATTTTGTCTTGCTTATGTTTTGCGCACTCTTCTAGTCATCAACTGCAGTCTACTTCACAGGATGATTAGGGACCTTCATTTGGGACTTTGGATATTTCTTGTATCAGTGATCTTTCCTTGTATTTACCTTTGGTGCATTCAGACACCTCTGGTCTTTTAGTCTTCAGTTTGATACAGAGTGCTGAGAAATAATTTGTTGTCACTGGTGAGCAGGGCTTTGCGAGACAGATGTCCAGGAACAGCAGACCAGGAAGGACCCGGGCTTTCTATAATCCTATACATTTTTTATGGACTAAACAGTTATTCCATATTGTTTTTGATTGCTGGGGACTTGACTCAATAATCTGTGTGATCTCTTGCAGACCTGTGCTCCAATATTCCCAGAAACGCGCAATGCTTTTAAACATCTGCTTCATGCCTGAAACAGCAAGCGCTTCCTGTCCCTCTCATTTTAACCTATTAATTATGAGTTTATCAAATACACCAGTCCCATAAGTCAAATGGTTAAAATTCAAGTTCCACATTTCAGTAACAATATTAACCATGAAGCTGGTGGTTAGTCTGGATAATGGCTGGCTAGTGAGAGCATTAACAGGCTGTGGCAAATCTTGTTAGGTCTAAATACCTTGAGAAAAGACACTAGACTGCTGATAATGACTACTTTGTCAAGAATTACTGATAAAAGGATTTTTAAGGAATAAGAAAATCACTCATGTGAAGGAAGAGGGTTTTTTTCCTCCTCAGAGCTTTCAGGGTGGTTGGAGATGATACCGAAAACTTGGGAAGTGGAAAGCTGACACTGACAATTGTTTAGTTTTAAGGACACTGAGTAGGGCAACTGGTGTGTAATCAGGATGGAAGGTGGTCTGTGATGTGTCAGAATTCATAGCCACATGATCCTCATCCTTTCTTCCTCCTTTTTTTCTAAGAGAAAAATAAGTACAACAAATTATTGAAATGAGAAGTTCAAATATTGAATGTGTTGAATTGCTTGAAGGCTTATGTTTCTCTTTGTTATGGCTATGTATATCAAGAAGATGTGTTACCAGAGAACATCTATGCTGACATCCAGAGAAGTCTGGTTGCTCATACACAGCAGTGTTTTTGTTCCCTGGCAATTTCAGGAAGAATAATTAACCCAGGAAGGCTCAGAATATAAAAGCTGCGCCAAGAATGCAGCTGAAGGGAGCAGAATAGGCAGCAGACCCAGACCTTTATCTTATAGATGTTGTCCAACACTTTATATACATTTTACTCTTCTAGACAACTGTGATTAGGTGCTTTTCACACAGAAACAAATAAGATGCTGTCATGAACAACATCACACTGTGCCCCAGAACACAGATGAATCCTTTCTCCCTCAAGCTGGAGGTGGTGGGAGCTTTTGACAGAAACTTTTTGGAGAGGGATGAGAAGAAGAGCAAAGCTCCTTTGTTTGAAATCTGCTTTTGATGACCCAAGGGTTACATGGACAGACATTTGCAGGAAGCTGTAAGCAGACCTCTGCTGCCAGTTCAGTGGCCCAACACGCCAAAGAGCAGGGAGATGTTAGGGTTTGGCAAAATACTTCTTCCAGAGAATCAAAACAGAGACACCTCTTCTGTTTGATCTCTGTAGTTTTTCTCCACCACTGAGTTTTCACAGAGGTAGTGGGTCAGATTGCGTTACAGAAAAATCAGGTTACATTACAAAAACTGAGGCTGCCTAAATCCATAGTTAGGATTTGTATTCAGGTGAAATTATTAAAGATTGTTTAAATCTAGCAAAGGACCAAGAAGTGGAGTTTTGCAGCTGCTATTCACCACGACAAGTTCTTGCCATTTGAGAAATGAAGTTTGCATCTCTAATTTTATTTCTCCTTTCACGAGGCACTCTCACTGACTGGACAGCAGTACCAGTGGAGATGCTTCTGTCAAGACATTTGTTCAGGATCTGGCAGCTGTAACAAGCAAGTCCAATGATTGACTTGTGCTAAATGGTTAAATCTCTCTCATGTCTGAGTGACACTTGGCAAACACTGCCGCATTCTCTTATTGATGTGCTTACTAACTTCCTTGAATGTTATTGGAAAAGACACATGCTCACTGAGGAATGAAAGGAGACATATCTCATTTAAAGCAGACCTCTTGTTTTTGTTGCGTGTGTTGTAACACATTTCATCTTGCAGCCAAGAGCCACAGGCTGGCCCATGTCTTCTGTACTCATCGACTGTGACCAGGTTTCTCAAGTAACATGTTGCTTAAAGTAGTATCTTACTGTTTTTCCTTGCTTTTTCTTTTCCTGCACCATAGTTTAAACATTACAACTTTTATTTGGCTTCAGTGCTGTTTGTTTTCATGAAAGGGGGGCAGAGATTTCTGTGTAATGTTCTCTAGCAATATGTATGAGCAGGGACTGACTGGACTGGCTGTGTGTCATAGAGGAATTGGAAGGGAAATGGGAAGGCTTTCTTTGCTTTCAAAATGTTTAATTGTAGCCATGCTCTTTTATATTAACTTTAATTTTGCTGCTAAATGTTTGCTATGCTGAAGCAGCCAGCTACATTATAAAATGACAAGTCATTCATGGGAGGCCCATCTTTGCCCACCATCACATAGTCCCTGTCTCACCTGAGACAGGCTGTGAGCTCTCTCCCACTCTCAGCTATGATGAGCCAAATGGACATGTCCATTGGTACCATGGTTTGTGGAGTATCTATGATTTGTGAGCCCAGTAGGCTCAGGTAAGTTGCAGAATCTGAAATGAGCCTCCCCTGAGGCAGCTAAGGTGCCTGCAGTCCTTTGGTCTGCCTTCTCGCCTCCCACAGCTGGCAGGCAGGAGGAAAGCATCCACAGCTTCATCTCCACTGTCTGGGGTGGCGGGGAGATACAAGGACTGCCATCATATGCTGCCATTGCCACACAGACAAGGGAGAGAGATGTGGGGAGGTTGGGCAAGCTAGTGCCATGCTAGGGGTTGTGGTGTCCCCCCCAGGCGGGGCAGCTCTGGGAACCAAAGCTTGCTCCAAGCCATGCAGAGATCTCAGTCCATCCCCAGAGGTTGTGTGCAACATGGGAGAGGCATGTTCCCAAACTCCAAGTCTCTGAATGCAAATTTTCGTCCTAGAAATGGGCTCAGATGAGGTTGGTAGAAATAAATAGGATGAGTACACAGGTGAGCATGGTGTTAGACTATCATTGGGAAACTGTGTTCCTGCAGAGCTAATTCCGCTTTCTAATATTAAGGGTCCCAAATCTTGTCCATATATTGACTTATTCATTAATAGTTTGTGTATATGAATAATTCACCATCTACATACTGTATCTCTACTTTAAATGCATTACAAAACATATATTAGACAGATTGACCTCTACTGTGGTTAACATCAAGATTTATTGTTCCCGGAAGCTCCAGATATATTGACTTGAATCAAAACTTGGAGGTTCAATTAAAGTTGATACTATATTAACAAAAGGCCACAAGTCACATTTCTTCTGTACTCTGCTTTGTGAAGGATGCCAGTTCTCTTTATTTTTTTTTTCCACTGAGGCTGGAGTGTAACTGTAATCATAAGCCACTTGCCTAGCTCAGCCTAGCCTTCCTGTTTTATTTAGCTGCCTCTGGGATCCTTGCTAAATCATTAATAATGGGATGCCTCACTCTAGCCTGAAAATAATATTTGTGTTTTCATCTACACTAACACATGTTTTTCTTTCTAAATCCATTATTTTAGTGTAATGTGGCAGATTCTTTGCCTTTTTGCCTTTAGCCCAGGAGCAAGCCTACTTTGAAAAAAAGAATATCTTATTCCAGTGTGCTAAAATGGAATGGGATTGCTAACAGTAAGGCAGGATTGGGGACAAAACACTTCGAATTTTCCTCCTCTTTTGTCCCTCAGTGTTGAAAGTAAATGAGGAAAGAAGGTTTCACAGGCAGGCTGGGGGAGTATGACCTCCTCTCTAGCTGCTGCATCTGATAATGTTCCCATTTCTCTGGTGATTATTAGTGTGACCTTCTTATCCCTTTTCTTTTTCCTTTAAAAAAAATTGCTCTGGTATCTTTGCACCATCACCATGTGCTGCACACTTCATTGCTAAGCAACAATCAGCAGTGCACAGTCTAGGCAGCACATAAGAACTTTCACTTTCATCTCCAAAGCAGAGCAACTTCCACTCTGTACTGCTGAAGCTGTTCCATGAAAGATGTGCTCCTGAAGTGGGGGAGCCTGGGGAGCCAACACTCAAACTTGTGCTTGTGCGCACTCCAGCCTTCCTTAATAGACACGCACACACGCACTCCCACTCATGCACCAATGTGGAAGGAATATTAAAGACTAGAGTCCCATCCAAAGACCAAGATAATCCTGGTTTGAGGATGGGAACTGCCATGGAAAGAATAATTACGAAAACCAAGGAAGAGAGGAGTAAAGGCTGTTCCGTTTCTTTCAATCCAAAGCCCTCCTAAATGTACCAACTTGGAGTTTGCATGAGACCTTCCTGTACTTCCAGCAGGACACAGCTAAAACAGGAAAGGGAAACCAAGTGTGGTGGGTTGACCCAGGCTGGACACCAGGTGCCCACCAAAGCCACTCTATCACTCCCCTCCTCAGCTGGACAGGGGAGAGAAAATATAACAAAAAGCTCATGGGTCGAGATAAGGACAGGGAGAGATCATTCAATTACTGTCACAGGCAAAACAGACTCAGCTTGGGGAAATCAGTTTAATTTATTGCCAATCAAATCAGAATAGGATAATGAGAAATAAAACCAAGTCTTGAAAACACCTTCCCTCCACCCCTCCCTTCTTCCTGGGCTTAACTTTACTCCCGATTTTTTCTACCTCCTCCCCCTCAGCAGTGCAGGGGGATGGGGAATGGGGGTTGCGGTCAGTTCATCACATGTTGTCTCTGCCTATGTAATTGGATTGCTGNTGCTCCAGCGTGGGCTCCTTTCTCCATGGGGCCACAGGTCCTGCCAGGAGCCTGCTCTGGCGCAGGCTTCCCCTGGGGTCACAGCCTCCTTCAGGCATCCACCTCCTTTGGCATGGGGTTCTCCATGGGCTGCAGGTGGATATCTGCTCCACGTTTAACCTCCATGGGCTGCAGGGGGATAGCCTGCCTCACCATGGTCTTCACCACGGGCTGCAGGTGAATCTCTGCTCTGGTGCCTGGAGCACCTCCTCCCCCTCCTTCTTTGTTGACCTTGGTGTCTGCAGGGTTGTTTCTCTCACATATTCTCACTCCTCTCTCTGGCTGCAGTTGTGCATTTTTTTTTTTTTCCCCTTCTTAAATGTGTTATCACAGTGGCACTACCACCATCGCTGATTGACTCAGCCTTGGCCAGCGGAAGGTCCATCTTGGAGCCGTCTGGCATTGGCTCTATTGGACTCAGGGGAAGCTTCTAGCAGCTTCTCACAGAAGCCACCCCTGCAGACCCCACTACCAAAACATTGCCACATAAACCCAATACACCAAGGCGTGTTCCATAGGAAACGGACTGAGCAGGATCTTTAAATTCTGGCTGGTAGCAGGGAGGTTATTATGAAATTTACAGTTGCTAAGGAAAACAGATGTTTCTTAGTGCATGAATATAAATCTCACCAGAGAGAATTTAGTCCTAGCCATGAAACACACAAAAGCTAGGGTAAGGAGTAGTATTTTCATGGCAAATAGATGTTTTTCTTCTTGAAGAATCTACTGAAGAAGCCCCCAAACTACAGTCACTCAATGTCTTGAACCTTCCCAGCTTTAGTCCTGGTACAATAGTATTTCCTCTGATTTCGATTCTGAATCTTCACATTTATTACAGTGCAGAAAGGTCACAGAGAAGAAAATCAAACTTACTCTCCAGAGAGATTGTCACAGCCTCAGACTCCGCCACCTGATTTTGGCCAGAGACTCCAACATAAAGAGAGAGCAAGTGCTGCATCGGAGGCAATGCGGGAGACAAAAGTAAAGCAAACACGATATGAATATCTCTTTGACCACGCTGGTGGCTTCTTACACTGCTATGAATCCAAAGATATGCTGTTAACAATATTGTCCTGGTAAAAGGTAACCAGAAGTTGATACTACCTAACAGAAATGGGAGAGTTGCTGTAAGCAGTAGTTAGTTATCCCCATGAGGTCACTCACTGTTACACTTAGCTAGAGTGCCTGAACCTATTAATAAATCTTACTCAACGTTCAGGTTCTGGTCTCTCAGCGTATGCTTATGAGTCTCAGTGGGAACTGGTATAAGATCCTTTGTATGGGACTATAGGGAAAAATTCAGCTTCTTGCCCAATACAAAGCAAGCGCGAGAAATTCCAGTACCTGCAGGACAGATTCCTGATAATGAAGGGTGTCTGATATATTGCTTGTTGTAATGGATGGCTCCAAGAAAAGTATACTCAGACTGCTTTTAAGGATCTGGTTTAATTGCTTCATCTTGCACTCAGCTTGTGGTATATGTGGCATTCCCCTGATTGTAAAGAACTGGGAGTAGATACTGCAAACCACAGGCCATTATCTACAGCTTTTCTTCATGATGAGACTCTGCTGGGCAGATGGGGACTTTCAAACCCATTCCTTCTCTTCTGGCCATGACGAGTCCTTAGGGAGCACGTACTTGCCCTGTCTCAGCTAGGATTTAAAGGTGTGCTATGGCTCTTGCTAACTACACCTAACTAATATGTTCTAAAAACTTGCCCCTCAGAAGGCAATGCCCCTTAACACAGGTGAAACTGGTGCCTACTCTTGCTAATAGAAGAGCCTGCACAGTAACTGTCCTGCTCCTGTCCTTCTCTTGAAAAATGGGAATGCTTTAGTATTTGGCTCATTCTTTAAAATATGGATTCCCATAGTTTAATTGTCTGTGCCATATTTTAGATCGGATCGTAAATACCCCAGAAAGCATGGCTTTCGAGCAGCACGATGCTGCATCTACAAGAACAGCGTATCCGGTTTTACTTCAAAGGTAAGAGAGTCTATTTTACAAACCACTATTCCATTAGTAGAGTGATAGTATTCTTTCTATTCCTACTAATAATTTGGGTTAACACTTTAGGAAGGTAAATGATAAAATCCCAATTAGTTCCTTCAAACAGGCAGGTGCCACAGCAGTTTCAAAGTCACCACCACAGTCATGTCTGGCTGAAGTACACTGTGAGGCTCTTCTGTGTTCAGTTTTTAGATGAAAATAACAGATTACTCCCACTGAAATCAAGGCACAGGTATAATCTCACGAACCTGTTACCTTCGGTGCAAGTAGCACACACCAAAAATCATTCTTTCATCATGAGCAAATAGTTGTGCTTTCTAAGTCCCACTTCTAAAAAGCCTTTGGCACAGCACACACCGGAGGCTGTCTAACGAGTCACCAACATTGCTCCACACTCCCATACAGAGCTCTGGTTGGGTTGCTGACCCTGGTGCAGGGTCTAACATGCTGGGGTGGGCCTCAAGACATGGTGGCTCACGCAGGGCATGTTGATTTTATTAGAAGCAGCCAAGGACATTAATATTCATTCGCCCATGGCTGGGTGGGCTTGCCATGGCGTTGTACAATCTCAGTTCAAAATGTGGTTGATAGGGAGGTAGCTTGCTGACCTGTGAAGACAAAACAATGTTTGTCTAGTGGGATGTGTCTAGCAGGTGTATTAACCTTTGCCAGTCCCTTTACAGAAAGTGTGAGCCATAACCTCCTGATCCTTTGTGATTCCTGTATAAGAAGAGAACCCCAAGGGCAGAGATCGTAATGATGCCCCAACTGTGCATGGGTCAAATCCACAGATGAAAAAAACATGCACTACCTCCAGAACTGCCAGCAAACTAAAAGCTTTAAAAAACAATATTACAGGCTATTTTTTTTTTTCAGGCTCTGAAAAATTGGGGTTGGAAGATCTCTGAACTAAAATTGTCTGATAGCATTTTTTGTCAGGCTTTTCTCTACACATTTTTTTTGCAATTCTTTACTGAGACTTTTGAAACAAGTAAGCTATTAGAGCCTTAACTTCTTTGTTTATAATGGAAATGCTCACTGACCCTTGACTATATAGGTGCTCTTGCACCGTTGTAATAAATGCCAGGCACATCTAACATATGTGCGATCCAGGAATGCTCTGGCTCCTTGCCAGCACACTACTTTATGCCTGGTATCTAATCCTGCTGTGGCAAAAACAGTTGGGGAATTAGATACATTGTGAGCAGTTTTTCTTTTTAGTACCTATATGTGTATCTGAAATGCTACTTGTCTCTACATTTTAATTGTTCCAAAGAACTGAGAATAATACGTTTACTTAGCTCTTTTTTTTTTTAATTTGTCTTTCTAAAGCTGTTTAGTACTCTTCAGTTCTCCGCTAGAAATTAATAGGAAATCTTGTGCAAGGTGTGGCAAAGAATGTGTATGAGCTCCTGCCTCCAGTGAAACTGGTGGGAATTTTGCCATTGTCTTTCATAGGGCCAGAATTCCCTGTGGGATTTTTCTGCCCTGTTTGATAAGCTTTTCAAATCATTGTAGCTTTGTACTTCTTTCTGGCTGTGGGAAATGGTGTCTCATTTAGGGTGAGCCAATCTAAATGGCTGGTGTCCCTCCATCCCCATTTCCTGGTTGCAGGCTGTGCTCTCCCACTCATTCCCGACTAAACAGACAAGAAAACAGACAATCGCCCCTGTCCTCCAGGTTTCTGCTAGTTTAGCGAGCTGAATGGGCTTATCGAGGTGTCAAGAAAGGCCAGGGCCACGAAGGCAGGAGGTGGAGGAAAAGCAAGTGGGGAGCAGGGATGCTCTCCGAGAGGCATCTAGACATTACAGCAGCTCTGTTGCTACACAGAATAGTACCCTTGGGTAGGTTATGGAGCAGATCGTCTTGAGTACCATCACGCGGCACGTACACGACAAACAGGTGATCAGGCCCGGTCAGCATGGGTTTATGAAAGGCAAGTCCTGCTTGACTAACCTGATCTCCTTCTATGACAAGGTGACCAACTTAGTGGATGAGGGAAAGGCTATGGATGTTGTCTACCTAGACTTTAGTAAAGCCTTTGACACTGTCCTAGAGAAACTGGCTGCTCATGGCTTGGATGGGCATACTCTTTGCTGGGTAAAAAACTGGCTGGATGGCCAGGCCCAAAGAGTTGTGGTGAATGGAGTTAAATTCACTGGCTGGTCACAAGTGGTGTTCCCCAGGGCTCAGTATTGGGGCCAGTTCTGTTTAATATCTTTATTGATGATCTGGATGAGGGGATTGAGTGCACCCTCAGTAAGTTTGCAGGCAACACCGAGTTGGGCAGGAGTGTTGATCTGCTTGAGGGTAGAAAGGCTCTGCAGAGGAATCTGGACAGGCTGGATTGATGGGCTGAGGCCAACTGTATGAGGTTCAACAAGGCTAAGTGCCGGGTCCTGCACTTGGGTCACAACAACCCCATGCAACGCTACAGGCTTGGGAAAGAACGTCTGGAAAGCTGTCCAGCGGAAAAGGACCTGAGAATGTTGGATGACAGCCGGCTGAATATGAGCCAGCAGTGTGTCCAGGTGGCCAAGAAGGCCTGCAGCATCCTGGATTGTATCAGAAATAGTGTGACCAGCAGGACCAGGGAAGTGATCATCCCCCTGTACTCAGCACTGGTGAAGCCACATCTCGAATACTGTGTTCAGTTTTGGGCCCCTCACCACGAGAAAGACATTGAGGTGCTGGAGTGTGTCCAAAGAAGGGCAACAAAGCTGGTGAAGGGTCTAGAGCACAAGTCTTATGGGGAGTGGCTGAGGGAACTGGGGTTGTTTAGCCTGGAGAAGAGGAGGCTGAGGGGAGACCTTATGGCTCTCTACAACTACCTGAAATGAGGTTGTAGCGAGGTGGGTGTCGATCTCTTCTCCCAAGTAACAAGTGGTAGAATGAGAGGAAAAGGCCTCAAGTTGCACCACGGGAGGTTTAGATTGGATATTAGGAAAAATTTCTTCACAGGAAGGGTTGTCAAGCACTTGCCCAGGGAAGTGGTGGAGTCCCCATCCCTGGAGGTATTTAAAAGATGTGTAGATGTGTTGCTTAGGGACATGGTTTAGTGGTGGAGTTGGCAGTGATAGGTTAGCAGTTGGACTTGATGAACTTAAAGGTCTTTTCCAACTTAAATGATTCTATGATTCCTACAAGTCAAGGTATTTTCACCTCCCTTAACTCCTTCATTTGTGTAAGGAGTATCTGGATGCCCTTGGCTATGTGTCCTTTTCACACTGGGTGCTTAAGCACCGAGCTTTGTGCTCAGGGTGCCCCGCTCCTCTTGGGTCTCCTCTGATCTGCGGCATCCCATGAGGTGGGCACCCCCTGAGCTGGAGTTACCACTGCCCTCAGCAGCACACTGAGTCCTTGTCTTTTCTCTGACGTGTGTGGCAAAGCTGCACACTGCCAGAAATGCACAGCCTGTGTAAACTAGGGATCTGTGCAGAGGCTGAGAGGAGGCCTGTGCATTTATCAAAGAATAATAGAGTCATAGAGTCATAGAGTCATAGAGTCATAGAGTCATAGAATCATAGAATCATAGAATCATTTGGGTTGGACCTTTAAAGGTCATCTAGTCCAACTGCCCTGCAGTAGGCAGGGATATCTTCAAAAAGATCAAGTTTCTCAGAGCCCTGTCCAACCTGACCTTGAATGTTTCCAGGGATGGGGCATCTACCACCTCTCTGGGCAGCCTGTTCCAGTGTTTCACCGCACTCATTGTAAAAAAATTCTTCTTTATATCTAGTCTAAATCTACCCTCTTTTAGTTTAAAACCATTACTCCTTGTCCTATCGCAAGAGGCTCTACTAAAAAGTCTGTCCCCATCTCTCTTATTAAGCCCCCTTTAAGTATTGAAAAGCTGCAACAAGGTCTCCCCAGAACCTTCTCTTCTCCAGGCTGAACAGCTCCAACTCTCTCAGCCTTTCCTCATAGGAGAGGAGTTGCATCCATCAAATCATTTTGTGGCCCTCCTCTGGACCCCCTCCAACGGGTCCATGTCTTTCCTGTACTGAGGACTCCAGAGCTGGATGCAGTACTCCAAGTGAGGTCTCACCAGAGCAGAGTAGAGGGGCAGAATCACCTCCCTCGACCTGCTGGCCATGCTTCTTTCTATGCAGCCCAGGATACAGTTGGCTTTCTGGGCTGTGAGTGCACATTGTCAGCTCATGTCCAACTTTTCATCCACCAGTACCCCCAAGTCCTTCTCTGCAGGGCTGCTTTCAATCCCGTTAGTACCATTAATACCATTTAGTACCATCAAGGTTCATCGGGGACTACAAGAGGAGCCAGACCCTGGATCTGGATTAATTTCACCCCTTTTGCTGTCTAGATCCACCTCACCTTCCTTCCCCTGCCTTGTATCTGCTCTTATATGTACCAGGGTCTGTGGCCCTAAGGGCGCAGTCTGGATTGATTCTCAGGGGTTTATTTTATGAAATTTTTGAAACTCTCTGCCTGCTTTTGTGAATGTTTTACAAATGCTGAAAATGTTTCCAACCTGGCTGCGAATTTGCTGACGTGTTGATACTCGCAGTCTTTTCCATCGAGATGAAGAAGGGTTGACAGTTGTTACCAGCATCTAGAGATCCGTAGTTTCTTTAGTCTATCTGTAGCTTTGAGCTACAACAGTACGGATGAAATAGTGTTAAATCAACGTATATAAATATACCTTCCCCCCTTGAATTCATAACTGTCATAATGACCTCAGCCTTGGACCTCTCCTGAAGTTTAATGACCAGTTGGGGTTAATGGCCCGAAGTTCCACCTCAGGCTATTAACACTCTCAGGCAGTCATTAATTCTCACAAAATGCTCAGGTTCTTTATTGCTGTTGCTTAAGTGATGCTCAAATGCCTGTGAATATTTACACCCCTGCTGTGGATTTAAGAAATAGGACCTGTGCACGGTATTTCAGATGTCTCACTGTGCAAAAAGGTCTCAGTACCTGGTAGTAATCACTTCCACATCTGAGGTTAATGAAGTAACTTCAACTGGCCACCAACAGTAGTAATCTAAAATTGTGGTTACTTTTATAGGTGTGCGCTTTGCTTTAAAAATAACGAGTGTACAGGCAGACTTCCTGACCTGAAGAGCTTATACCCTGAAGTCCTTGTAAACATATGCTTAATTTTTTCTTTATTTAGAATGGTTGCAAGGGGTAACAGGCATGTGCTTGCTGTTGTACAGCTACTTCTAAATATAAGTCAGTGTTGCTTGCAATTTTTTTTCATCATAACGCCTCATGTTTAACGCTTTCTGTGAGATGAGATGCAGGACTGAGCTGCTCAAGCTCCCCACCACAGCATATCCTCTTATCATCATAGCATTCATTGACAGGTTACTTGAACAGTCAGTTTTCAAAGAGACAATGTTGTTTAATTACTGGGTATTATTATTTAGGAAGGAACATAGGACTGGGACTGACCTTGTGGGGCGTTGAGTCAAGTTTCTGTTCTCTTCAACAGTGATGCTAGACTACTGTTAATAAACTGACCAATCTCAGCTTGAAGAGACTTAGAGGTTTTCATCCCAACAACCTTCTCAGTGGCTGTTTCAGAACCTTACTGCCCTGGGGATTGGAAACCTTCTTCTTATTCCCAGTGTAAATGTATTCATGGTCAGTTTGGGTCTATTTGTACTTGTGCCATATTGTCTTTTAGATGAAATAGCTCTCCTTTCCCTGCTGGTTACTTATTGGATGTGTTTACAGAGAGGCATGATATCCTTTCTCAGCTTTTCTTTTCTCAGGCTTACAGGACAAGCTCTTGGCTCTCTGTTCCCCTGATTATGATCTGCACCTGCTCCTGTCTGAGAGCTCCAAAAGGGCACACAAAAGGCTGGGGAGATCTTCCCAGTGCTCTGGGTAGTGAAGCTCATGCTGCTTTGTCTCTACTGAGATATTCGCCCGGTCTATCTTCCTTTCCCACAGTGTCAGCTCTTACTCATTCTCTGCTGAACTTGGACTTTCTTCTGAGTTGTTTCCGGCTTGTACATTCATACTATTACTGTAATTCTCATTATTAGCCGTTATATACATCAGTTATATGCGCTATCTTGAACTTAATTCTATGAGGCATCGTCCCATTTCCTCTACCCTGCAAGGTTGTTCAATTCTTAGGTCAAAACTGTATGCTGCTTACTGCAGGTGGGACAGGAGCTACTGACCATCCCCTTGACAAAATGTGAAAAGCTGGAGGGACGTTTAAACTGGCACCTGTTTAGGCCAGGGCCTTGCTCCTGTTGTTATCCCATGTACCCCCTCTGCTGTTCATAGGGTCCTTTGTTTGCTGTTTTGCTTCCACAAGTAAGTGTATGGCTACACACCATGTTTGGAGATGGCATCTGGGTGTGTATCTGTGTTCCTTCATTCTTTGCTTTTTGTTCTGGAAGCTCTTTGGATTACATTATCCCTTTTTTGCATTTTTTTTTAAAGTAATGGATGACTACATAGCAGTGGGTAGATATTCTACAAACATTGTAACTGTTCATACTCTTTAATAAATTTTCTGTAGTAAGTCATGTTTCTTCTCCGTTTTCTTCTTTACAGGTATCATTAATAGTGTCATCAAGAATGGGACATATTTTAGGCCCAGATCACTTGATTCTGGTTGTGAATCTACTACAGAAGCTTTCCTGTGGCTCAGTCAAGTCGCTTAAACACTAAATTTAAGAGGAGGATAGTATTTCTCTACCTTCAAGGGCCATTTAGACACTAAGATCTATTAACATTTTTAATAGTCCAGACACCAACTGACCCTAAGATGTGCCTTCATGCGGAAAAGTTTGATTAATTTTCCCAACTGTAACAGTTGATGTAATAAAAATATTATCTCAACCTGCAAACTTCTCCTGGCTGTGTCCCCAGCTACAGCAAAGTACCTGTATCTATAGTGTAACTGAAATAGGTATTTATTATGGGAAAAATAGAAATAACATACACCAAGAAGCAAGGAGCACCCAGAAAATTCAGTCTATTTTTGTCTGAGACAAGGGCCAAGTAAAAGAGCATTTTGCAATGCTGTTAATGTTCTGACAAAACACTCTCATTGCCTAAATAAAGCCAGATCCTAAGGTGATGAGCGTGGTATAAATACTTAGAAAGAAGACAAAGGAAAATAGAGTTTTTAATGTACTGTCAAATAAAGTTTTAAAGGAGAAAAACACACCACAATAAAAAATATAGTAATAATAGCAGAAGTAGTAATCTACTGCCAAGGGGCAGAATGAATATTACAGAAAGGGACCTTCCCACTAAGAAGAGTCTTTTCTAGGGATTTGTTCCACCTGAATCCTTGGATCATGACTCTCCTAGGACAAAGTCTGCCATGATAGGTAGGAAGAGCTTTAAATTGCAGAAGGCAGTGCATGGAAATAAGAAGGGAAACTGGTGAGACAGCTTTACTACCATCACCTTCTTTTAATACAAAGAAAGTAAAATCAAGTCAGTGAGGATATACCAAAGATAAAGGAATATTGGATAGCAGGAAACACAGGGGAAAAAATGCCCCCAAACCCCAATGGCCAGATAGACAATAAATCAGTGCAAATACTGTACTTAACCTAGCTAGGAAACCATGTGAAGTGATGCAGCAATAACAGATGCAACAAAGCGACCTGCACACAAAGATGGAAGAATTAGGCTTATTGGTGCATGGCACGAAACAGGATATTAGAGGGTTAAAGGAAACATGATAGAATACCGATTGCAACTGGAGTGCAAGTACTGCAGGATGCACACTGTGAAAGGAATGCAGAAGGTATTGTTAAGATAATGTGGTAGCATTATATATTAAGAATATAGCTGGTAGTGAAGAAATGTTAATGAACAGTATGGATAAGAGAGGATCAGTTTGTGTCAAAATGTTTTAGGAAAGGATTCTGAAAGTGACTGTAGTGGGAAAGGGATTGGGCTCTACAATGAACATTGGAGCTGAGATTGTTTTAGTATCATGACAGACAAGCTACCAGGTGATTGTATTATTACAGGAGAATTAAAATTCGCAGTCATAGACTGGAGAACAGATGTTACATACACAGTAGAGTCCAGTAATTTCTCAGATTAGAAGCTGAAAAATCTCCTTTTCCAAGGAGCTGTGGGAGATTATAGTATTTTAAGTTGGTGATGGACAAGTAGCAAAGGTATTATAGAGAAAGTAGTAGAGAAAATAATGTGTTATCAAGTGATGACAGTACTGATCAAATTTCAATTTAAATGAAATGGCAGTATATACAAAGACAAGTTGGTAGTTAAGGCTTTTAACTGTAAAAGGGCAGACTATATCATAGTGAAGCAGTCTGAAGAGCAAAGGCACTGAATTGGGGTAGAGTGCTTGTCTGAAATTCATATTCTCAGGCAAGAGAACTCCAGAGCTCTCTGGACCAATTATTCTACTAAATAGGCTGTTGAGATTTGCCAAAGAATCTTCAAGAATCAGAATGAATTTGCTCAGAAAAAGAAACCAGAATTTGGAGGATTGAAAGTGAAAGATCAGAATATGAATTGTGGACACCTGGGATAACTTGGAACTTGAGAAATCAGAAGAAAGAGTTAAGATTCTCCAGCCATGGTGAATAAAGAACTAGGAAAAAAGTAAGGATGTTATTTAAAGCTATTTTAGGCATGGCCCCCAAAAGAATTAATACTTTGCCTCTGAAGACGAGCAGGTGGAACACAGATGTGATAGCAGGACTGTTAATGGGGAATAAGATTACGGAAAGTGGAAATGGCTCCACAAAGTTTGAACCAGAGCTTCTCAAGATGGTATGCCCATCTGAATGGAAGCTAGTAAGTCTGATGTCTTCAGTTGAAAAAATATGCTAAGGGGCAAACCTGGGAGTGTAGACCAGCCATTTTGATGTACAGGATTTTAGGGAAAATGAAAGATATGGGGAGTAATAGAAGATGTCCTAAAATACAATATCAATTTACTAAAGAGGACCAAGTTTCAGGCTTCTTCAATAACTGGGTTTTTTTTAGCCAAGGAAAACATAGTAACACAGTAGCTGTAGCTTACCTGTTCTTTAGTAAAAGATTTCACATAATTGCTAGGTATTCTGTGAGATGAGAATTAGTGCAAGGAACTGCCCACAGGGCAGACAGTGATGGATTATGCTGAAAGGGAAACTAGCACTCTAGAGTGAGATTCCAAATGATGTTCCTTAAATACTCTTATTAGTGATCAAGAAGTGGATGTGCAGTAATTAAATTTGTTGAAGGTACAAAATTGGGAAGCACCCACCCATATCAATAGGGCAAATTCAGTAGGAATCTGGTTAACCTGATGCCTGCTATAATAGGGCAGGATTAGATGAACTAGAACAAAATCCAAGGTGCTGCTTTTAAGAACCAGTAACAAGAATGGTTGCTACCCATTGAAAATGGGAAGAAAAAAGGAAAAAAAGATGTCAGTCACAGGATGTTTCTGAGCCATTGGTGTTAAAAAAAAAAAAAAGAGAAATTGTATACTAGGCAGTAGCAGGAGAAGTATTTCTAGTAGAGAGGGGGAGGCACTTATGCACTGTAATATGTTACTTGGAACCACTATGCACATTTCTGGTCACTTACATTCAACAAAGAAACGTTCAAACAAAGTGCAGAAAAGTGCTGCAGCACAATACAACAGGAAAAGAGAGCTTACCATACAGGACTAAGGAGCTTTTGTTAGGTTTGGTTAGTGTCCTGGTTTCAGCTGAGTTGGAGTTACTTTTCTTCCT
>VYZW01012709.1:0-20855 GCA_013401315.1 Balaeniceps rex
TCTTCACACTGTATCATGTTCTTTACATGGAGGGCAACATCTCTGCCCCTCGTTCCTCACCTGTCCCTTCTGAACAGCCTGAGATCTGTTGCTTTTGCTGCTGCTGCATACGGAAAAAGGCTTGGTTCTAATAGAATAAAACTTTTGGGTCTGAATTCCACAAAAATATGGCTCCCATTTCTTCTTACAAGAAGAATGCCATGAATTATGTGATTCACTCTCTTAAAATTACAAAAGGGATTGTCACTGTCTCCTATTTTTTCCATTGCCCACTGAAATTTTTACCTAAAAGGAAGAGAAACAATGAATATATCACGAGAATAAAGGATGCAGAAACCTATTAAATCTGCTCTATATGTTGTTGACATAATTTTTGCCTAACCCAATCCTCTTCCAAAAATTAGTATCTGAAGAATTTAATGATTTTAACTACAGCATCTCCCATTAAAATGAAGTATTTAAACTCAAATTGCATGCCAGGTCAGGAAACTAATTTTACTTCCTCCAGCAAAAAAGCAGAAACAAGAACAAACAAAGTGTGTAACAGATTCCACTAGGTACTCAGGAATTTGAGGTCCATCAAAACCCAGAAGAGTTAAATGATTTAAAGTGTCAAACATCTGCTTGAGCAGATGTAAAAAAAAAACAAACCAAAACAATCTAGCACACAATGGAAGGAGTAAAATTTCCTGGTTATGAAGAACATGTTTTGTAGAATATTCATTTTGGCTGTGGCTATCATTCTTTTTTCAAACACTTTCTATAATCATCCTAGCTAAATACTCAAGTGAGAATGTGCAGAACCCTAGTTACAATTCACTTGGCATAAGAAAAGGATAAGATATTCTTTTCCAACTCACTAGACAATGTGGATTAGCTATTCAAAACAACACATAAATATTATCATATCATACAGTTTATCAAACAACTCACAGCAAAAGTGGGCTGTGGAGTACTTACCAGTAGAGTAGAAGCAATGTAAATATTATTGCTAGAGATTAGTAGAAAGGTCATTCCCTCAGACCCTTATATATGGTCTTTTGATAAAAGATAAAAATACAGCAGCATGAAAAAAAAAGAAATTACTCTTTTGCTGATGACACTAATTGCCAAGGAATAAGATATTAACCCAAATCACAGATTAGAGTTTAAAATACTGGAAGAGAAAAATAGATGTGAGTTGGGTGCTATTCCCCATAAAACCTATTACATCTCTTTTCTGACACAGGCGAATCCCATAATTAAATGCAACTAGTCCCTTTTCTCATTAAATCCTTACCTTCAAGGTAGGGATTATGACTCTTAAATTTTTTTTATGCATAAGATTAAATTTATAAACTATAAATATTTCATAAATGCATGAGTCTAACCTGACTAGGAAACAAACATATGTCTATCTTATCTTTGATGCACAAATGAAACCTCAGCTGCTTATACTCATGTCATCTATTATGCTATGGTTAGAGTCTCACTGGAAGAAGAAAGATCTCTCCACATAGCATGGGAAGAGAGCATGTGAAGCAGGAAACAAAAAAAGAAAAAAAAGAGGAAGATTATTACTTAAGTAACAGGCTACCTCTTTAAAATTCAGTGCATTTTCCCTTTCATTCCTCTTCAATACTTGTGAATATTACCAATGAAACAAAGCCACTGTCAAATAAGTCAGTTTTACTCAGTTACATAAAAACTGGAAATAAAATGTCTTCAGTGATATAAAAAAAATAACATTGTTTGAAATAGAGGCATATAGTCTTGCATGCTGCATAATGTTTCTCTGAACAAAACAGTAAGTTTAGGTTTTATGGGTAAACCTTTGGTTTCCCATATTTACATAGCAATTTTAACTCAAATTAAAAACAGCTTTTTAAATAGTTTCAAGATTGAAAATGCTCACTGTGAAGAATCTTTTTCAAGATCTTCTACTCACTTTAAGATGACATATTTTGCATTCTATGTTTTTAGTCCTTTGTTGCCACAATGGAATTTATTAATGCTTGTGGCTCTTGCTAGCTTGGGCATTTTTTGCAAATATGATCCTACAGCAAAATCATATAGAGGAAGAGAAGTGAGGTGTCATCTTATGTGAGGTGTCATCAATTACTTACCAAGGTCACCGCATGCTATATTCTCTGGGAATCATATCATAGGCAGTCTTTCACAGCCTGAAGGAAAAGATACCGAATTATCATATTCTTTTTTCAAAATACCAGTCTGATTATTTTTGACCCAAGTTAATATTCAGTCTAAAAATGCCAAGAAGAGAGATGATTTCAATTTAAACTCTATTTAACCCAGTGCAAGAGAAAAACAGTAAATGACCTATGTACATTGGATAATAATTTAAGCCTGCTCTGCAGTTTAAAAATTAATGTAGCATTGTTGTACTAACATCGTCATTATTGTTTTATTTTAAATTAAAAAAATAGGGTGACTAATACTAGGCTGAGAGGTATCTAGACCAAGTTAAAAGAACCTAGTGTAGAATTTCTCACCCTGTTGACCACTGAACACGCTGTGGGACTACAGGTGACCTACCAAGCAACAGCAAAATATGTATCTGCCTCTGCCTACATGCCACCAAGTAAGCCAGCAAACAAAAAAAAAGTTAAAAAACATCCTACAAAATGTAGCCTAATTTATATTTGTTTGTAAAAGAAAACTAGCAAGTAGCAAATATTGCACAAGATGGTCAAGGGACTATTAAAAGAAAACATTAGGTTCATGAAAAAAGGCTGTGAAATACAGAATCTAGAGGTTTTCATCACTAAAGAGACTTATTTAATCTATTCATTTCAGTAGAGGACCGGCAAAGAATGATCTGAAATATCTTACCATCTCATCCACACAACAGGCACAAAATGGTAGCCGTAGTGCAAACTATCAGAGTGCCTAAACAGCATAAACACTTATTTGAAGGCATTGCCTTTAGGAATATCAGGATAAATCAGTCTCAGACTTTGGTCCTAGAGGAGTAACACTGAAGCTTATCTATAGCGATGATCTTTACAAGATTGTTGTCTGCCCATCCATTTAGAATTGGACTGGTACTTGGTTTTGTTTCAGATGTGTCTCCTGTAAAACTGAATGGGGATGCCATTACCTCCTGCTGTAGTTCCATGAAAGGCATATTGATGAAAGTAAGAAGTGAGCATTTTCTTTTGAATGTCAGGCATGAGTCGTCTGATAGACCAAACTAATAAACCATCCTGGCTTACACTAGCACTCCCTGATACTGCAGTACAATGCCAGTGACAAATATCGTATTTTGTTGCCAGAAAAAGGCGGTTTTGTGTTTAGTATGTGTATGAAATGCAACGCTGCAAACAAAATGGTGAATGGTGACAGTATCATTATCTTGCTCTTATGCCTTTAAACATACTAAAAAATAATCACCAGGCCAGCTGACCAAGTCTTTCCAAATATGCAAGAGTGCTCTTAATTTAAGTGCTGCACTTAAGATGATGGTCAATATGGAACATTGACTAGTTAACATCAATGAAATCAAGCAAAATTCCTTCTCAGGAGCCTCTGAATGCACCACTGTGTTCTGCTAATTCAAGTGAAAACATGCCAGTCAGTAGCACTAAAAAGAAAAGGAAAACCAGAAAGTCCAGAATAGATGCAGCTATCATTTTTAGAATGACAAATGAATGCTAACATATCCAAACTTGCTTGCAATGAAAATGGATTTCAGCTCCACACAGACTGAAAAGGAATAACAAATGTTCTGCATTCATATAGTGACCACCATCTCACTAATGGACCAGGACCTGTTTTGCCATTGTCATCCATTTGTTCTACTTTCACTCTACATGATGCAATAGCACTCCATTCTTTCTGCCTTTTTGCACCATGCTACTCTTTGTCATCCCACAACGGGTGACGATGGTAGTATGGGAATAATGTTTAAGTGAAACAAAGGGACTGTAACTTAGAAAAGTAGGCCAACCTACTGCCAAGAGATTTCTTACTACCTCAGGAAAATGCCAGCCTTGGAAAAGAATAAAATGATGGACCTAATCCAATTTTTGTCAAATATAGTTGAAATTCTTTCTCTGACTTTGCTGAGAGTTAGGGTGGGCCTGGAAGAAGAATCTCAGATCTGATTGATATTTTTCATTTATTCAATAGAAGGAAGGAGGAAGGCAGAAAGAAAGAAAAAAGAACCACAGCAACACCAGACCACAGACAATCCAGACAAAATAAAACAAGAGAAGTTCTCTTTGTTGTTGCTGGTTGCTGTGGTGCAAGAGACCTCCATCCTGTTTGGAATCACCTTTCTCTGGAAGTCAAAATATTATGGAAATTACAGGCAGTTTCAGCTGGGAAGAAAGTTCTGCAAGTGTGTATTAATCTTGCAGCAGCTATAGAATATGGGGTGGCATCAGTCTATTTAGATTGAGTCCAGAGATGTGGCTTTTTTTTTTTAATTGATTTTGGCTTCTTCTGATTCATATCCAACAAAGGGAGTCTTGAGGGGCCAAGAAATAAAACCATATAATAATATAGCTATTAGGGTCAGCCCTTTTCATCTTCATTGACTTTGCCTACAGGCTTCTTACACAAGAAGTCCAACAGGGCTGAAAAATAGGATCCATGTCTTTAAAACCCTAGCCCTACATCTTTATCCAATGGAATATACTTTGGGTGAAAGAGGTGTCATGAGAAATACGAGGCAATGCTGGAAAGCAGCTTCCAGCTGCTCTGATATGGCAGTCTTTCTGCTTCTTAGTAGCTAGCTTATATAAATAATGCTCTGGTCTGAAAGGCTCTTCATTATGAATCTGCTTAATGTTTTGAGTTTGTATTTGCTAAATGCAGAGTATATCCATTCTCACAGGAGGCCATGTTTGAAAGCACTGAAGAGAGTAATTTAAAAGAAACTATAATACTCTTTGCAAGCCTCATATTTATTGCTATAGCCTGAACACTATAGCATTTATACAAATAGAGACAGCTGCAGCCCCTGCCAGACACAGTTTTATGTAAGAACAGCAATTGAGAAGAACTGAAAAAAAAGAAAAAAGGACATGTTAAAGTTTAAAACTTGTGGTTTGGTGTTCCTAGTTCCTGCTTTCCTCCAATTCATTTGGAAACCTACTCCTTTCACCTCCTTTTAAAGAAATGAGATTAGTAATCTCCAGGCACTTTCCTCTTGGGTTGATTTCTGAAGTTGTAAGAATACCAAAAGAGCTTAGAGAGACTTACAGAAAGGAGATAGTGTCCAATGAGAGTCACTAGCCAATTTTTCATTTATGCAAGGAGTAAGAAAGTTCCTGTTGGAATGGATCAGGTACAGACTTATCTCCCTAGAAGAGGAAAGATCCTGCAATAATTGCATTAGGGAGAGTTATATCCATTGCAGCAATTTCAAGGGACTCTTCATGGCTTGTACTGGATGCACTCTGCATGGGAGAGTGTCTTCTCAGACTGACTCACCACAGGTTTCTGTATCCCTGCCAGGTCCTGAAAAGTGATTTGGCCCCAATCCCTTGTCTCTGACCAGGTTACAAAACTGGTTCTACTCATTTAAGGATTCTCACTTTACAAACACATTTTAAGTGAGAGAGAGACAGGACAATCTATTATTTACAGCAAGTAACAAAAGGTAAGTATTTTCCACTTTTCATTCATCTCTCTCATGCATACACATACAGATCTTCTCTCGTATCTTGCAGGTTCAAGGTCACCAGAGCTTAATAAACAGCCCATCAAGAAAATATATTTGTTTTATGGAGTTACTAGTTTCCAACCCCTCCCAATTCAGCCCAAACCCAAACACTTCCCTCAGAAGAACTCACTTGTGTTAGCTTATGCACATGAGAATGTCTTTTGACATTAACATCAAATAGGCACTTTGTAATTTAGTATCCATTACACGAGGGAAAAGAAAATACTTTGGCCATTGCTCATATTCATGTTAATGCCGATCCAACTAGAAGAGCGAGAGCTCTGGGATCACAAAGCAGGGTAGGATAGCTAAGGGTGAAGAGGAAATTTAGGCGAGAGGCATGAAGACTTCAAAAACATTTCATATAGTAGGTATGGCAGACTAAACACAAAGAAATCAGAAGATTAGGTAAAAAGTGAACACCAATCCCTCCAACCACAACAGCCATCTCCATTCCACAAGGTTGCCAGAATGCCAATCAGTTTCTAAAATAATATTTTATGTCACTTACCTTAACATTTACTTATATTTACTTTTTCAAATAATTAATGCTTTAAAATACAGCTGAAAAGTTTTTGAAGATTAGCATACAGCATTAAGAGGCATTTTTAAAAATTAAGGCATTTTGGTAGTAATGTTTCACTAACCATTCCCAAATAGGTACTACTAAACTACTGCAAAACTTTTTTTAAGGCTGACATCAGCAAGATTCTGACAGCTTATAAAATCATGTCCCTATGCTAGCATAAATATTTATTTCCTGCTGGCCCCAAATTTGCTAATTTCTCAAAAGAGAAAGGCAACTTGATCTTCATATAACTTAAATGGGGATTATATCCATACATATCAGCTGAGGACCTGGGCTGCAATGCCTAATTGTCTTCTAATATTTTCCTAGACTCAAGTCAAAACACAGTAGTTTCAAAATTTATCTGCATGCTAGTAAGCATGCAACTGGGAGACTGTGCTAGCACAGAAAATGCTTTTGTTTATTTGCACCTCTCTATGTAGTCATTAGAAATCAGTGAAGAAGAAAGCAGCTCTGGCACAGATCTATCAGTAAAATTTTTTTACATTTCTGTTCTCCTAAGGTTTTAGTTTTTTCCCCTACATTTTTCTGCAGCCCTAGGAACGGCAGGTGAGCGAACCGAGAACAGCCCTGAATGCCAGGAAGTCTCCAGCTCTACTCCCATGCTTCAGCATGAGACTATTGTATGTTCTAGGACAGTTTTTTAGGCTAATGTTGGTAAAGCCAACCATCAGTGTAACAAAACGTCAGCACTGGGGGGTCCGAGAGGTGCCTATGTGCGATGATTCGCCTCTGATCCTGATAAAGGGCTACGGTGGACGGAGAATGAGCAAATACCCCAGCAAAGGGGAGCGCGGGGTCTCTGCCTGTGTGAGGGGAGGCGAAGCGGTCGGGGCCTTGTTCCACAGGGCCAGCACCCGCGGCCCTCGAGAGCGGCGTGAGGGGTTTGCCTCTCGCTCCGCTGTGCAAGGGCTCCGGCTCTGGACAGTCACCGGACAACTCTTCCCCCCCGAGAGAGTCGGTGCCGGGAGGAGGAGGAAGGCAGGGCCCTCCACGGCGAAGGGAGGCTGATAGGCCTCCCGCTTCCTCGGCCGGCCCCGGGGACGTACCTTGAGCCCAAGGTCCTGCCGCACCTTTCGCAGGTGCCTGCGGAGCCCCTGAGGGCGGCTCACCAGAGCCTTCCCGCCACCCCCTCACACGCCGCTCCGCGCGGGGGCGAGCTGCCGCCCGGCCCCGGCTCCCGCCGCCGGAGGTGCTCCCCGGGGCGGGGAGGGGCAGGGCAGAGCGGGGAGGCGGCACCGCTCTCCCACCTGCCCCCCCCTCCGCCGCCGGCGAGGTTAGTGATGAGGCGGCCGTGGGGGAGCGGCTGGCGGGGAGCAGCCGGAGGAGTTTGTTTGCTGCCTGTCCTCGTCTCCCTGATGCTCTGAGCCGGAGTCTCCTCCTCTCCCCGGGCTCGCACCCGGGCTGGATGCTCCGCTCGCTCCTCGCTTCGCTGTCACAGTCGCCAGTCGCTTCCCGCCGCCCCGCGAGGAATGGAGCCGTCCGCTGCCCCCCTGGACACCACTCCGGACCCCGCCATCGTGCAGCCCCCCGGGGCCAGCCCGCCGGTGCCCCCCCGGGAGCAACAGCAGGAGCAGCTGCGGATCGGGGAGAGCGGGCAGTTCAGCGAGGGGCTGGAGGACAGAGGTGAGCACCCGCCCGTCCCTCAGCCCGCACCGCCTTCCTGCACGCTGCCCTCCTCTGTGGCATGCCCCATCACCTCCCCTCCGTCCCGAGGCGCCTAACACCCTCCCCCGACAGCTTTTCCTACACCCTCCCCTGCAGCACCCTCACGCCTCGCTCTCCTCCACCCGCACCCTCCTCCTCATTCTGCCACAGCCGCCCTTCCCGCTCCCTCTTCTTCAGCCCTGGCAGCTCCACACCGGCTCCTGCTCTCCTAACTGTCCCCACCAGCCGCTCTGTGCTCGCAGCCGCCCGCCGGTCTCCTCCGGACCCCCTTGCGCTTCCCTCACCCCCCGCAGCCCCGGCCTCCCGCGGCGTGAGGGCCTGCAGGCCCCGCTCCCGCCCTGCCCCTGCCGTCGCCTCAGCGCCCCTGGCCGCCTCCCCTCAGCCCGCCCCTGGCACTCGCTTAAATTCTCCCCCCCCGCGCCGCCCTCGAAGCTTTTTCCCTTTTTAGTTCTCGTGCGAGCGCCCCGCGACAGCTTTAAAATATTTTTATAAACTCTATTCGTGGCTGTTCCCACCTCGCCTGAAAACTTGCCTGCCTGGCGGGGAGCGGGTGCCCGCGGGCGGCGGCACTTGGCGCCGCTCCCGCTCCACAGGCGAGGGGCAGGACCCGGGCTGAGGGGCGCAGGTGGCGGCGGGAGCCCAGGGGGCTTCCGGAGGGTCAGGCAGTGCCGGAGGCTTTCTCGCCGCTGAGGAGGGAGAAGCCTCTAAGGTTACCTGCCGGCGGGGTTTGTGGCAGCCGCCTTCCGAGCACGGGCACAACGGGGCGTTTCTGTGGCGGTCCGCTACAGCCCAGGCTGGGTAGCGAAGCCAGGGCGCTTACCTTACCCCTTGTCCCCCTTCCCCTACCGTATAATAATGCGCTTCCACATAACTCGTTTTTTATTATTTGCCTAAATATCTGACCAGGCATGGAAAAGCTGCCTGCTTCCAAACCGTGTTACTCGTTAATGTGAAGCACGCCTATTTTGGACATCTGTTAATGGTACTCATTTAACCTGCTGCCCATAAAGGCAGCTGCCATTTTAACCCTCCCCATTGCCCTGTACTCCACAACGCCTCCAGGCTCCTCTTCCACACAATTTGTCTCCATTTTTTATTTCATGTGTAGGCTTTCCTTAGCCTCTCTGTTGCCTTTTCTTCCTTTCTCTTTTTGCTTTGAGCATCCCAGAGTCCCTTTTGTGTTCTCGGTCTTCATCCTATCCTACACATAACCCCTGTATCTCCTGTTCTTTCCCCAGCTTTCCAAATGCCTGTGCCTGCCCACAAATCCTAGACATGAAGTAGAGAAGTAAGGGGGAAGAGCAGTCACCATCTTCCCTGACAGGTTTCAGTCATGTTGGGGCTGGGGACAGCCCTTTTTCCGGGGGTACCCTCGCTGTCACCGCCAATGGCAGAGGACAGACATTGTGACTGAGGGCAATCTGAGGCTTCAGTTCCGTTTTAAATAACAGGAATCAGGAATTTTGATTATGGTTCAAACATGGACGTTTGATTACAGAAATTTTTAATTTGTGCCCAGTATGACAGAGCTAAAGATGAAAGCTGGTCCTTTTGGTATTGAGGGTAATTCCAAAAAGAGAGAGTGCCTGTTGTCTCCCTCCTAGAAAGAGATAAGGTTAGGTACAAGACTAAAGTGCTGATTTTAATTCCTTCTCTGCCTTCACGCTCTTTCTATGGCCCTTGTAGTAGCTTTCTTTTAGCCTTTCCTATAGTCACTGATTCCATCTACCAGATTAATTCCCAGTCATTGTAGAGGAAAATCTGGTATGCTTTTTGCAGGTTGTCTCTGTTGAAATTGTTACAGTCTGTCCTTTTAGATTGTACTTTTTCTTATGATCCTTCCCAATGAATCATAGCAGATCCAGTTATAGAGATGATACTTCCATGTTTGCTAAAAATAAAAACTAACCCTAAATTTTGGAACAGGATATTTGCTCTTTAAGAGCCAGATCCAAAATCAGTGATAATTTTGTGGATCGGGTCCTTAAATTAACATCTTAGGTGAACAATTTTTCTATTAGCCTTATCTCTTCCACAAATTCGAACTTGACATTTTAAAATGATCCCTTAGCCAAATAGAAAAGTACTTCTGGTAAGTCAGCATATGGTAAAGAATATCCTAGAATCACTTCACAAATATGCCAAGCTTGTGTTCTGCAACTGTTAGGCAGGTTTTTTCTCCTTCTGATTTTTTTATGGGAAGAAAATCTGTTAATATATGAAGATGCTGAAAGATAAAGTAAAAATCCAGTGGGTTTAACCAGCTCATCATCATTTCTTTACCTTAAGGATATCTATGTGTTAAATAAATTAATGGCAATAAAATTACTCAGTATGTTAATTTCAGGGCAGAAGAATTTTATCAGTAGATACTAGCTTTTTATTTTTGTAGCAATACAGGTCATACTGCAAGATTATCTTTCAGCCTCCTGTGGATGCTTAAAACTTGTTTTCTTATGGTCAGTGGAAAAAATATGGAGGTTTACCTTGTGAATTGTGTTGTTGCGTGTAAATTAATGAGCTGCTGTTGTTTCTAAATAATTTTCCTGCTATGGGCTTGGTAGTCACATGAACGAGTTTGTATTTTTGTGTGTCGTCCCCTAGGACACTCATAAGAATAATACGATCTTTCTCAGGGATGAAAATTATAAATACAGAAAATTTATTTGAATTTTTTTAGGAAGGAAGGGATCACATCTCTGACAGCTAGAATATGCCAGCCATTTTGAGAGAGAGAGAAAGAAAGACAAACACGCGCGCGCGCACACACACACGGCAGAAGTGGTTCAGTTTTATAAGGAATGCAGTCTCTGTCATACTGGACACGTGCTTGACATGTGAATAGTAATCAGCAGTGCTGCACTAGCTGTGGGGCTTATATTCATTTCTCATTTTAATTAGGATATTATTTGATTTGTAAGTATCAACTGTGTATGTTGGACTTCCCAGGTAATAGTGAGCTGTAGCCCTGAATTATAGGATGTCTTTAAAGAAAGAAACAGGTGAGGATGTCTGTCATTCTGATCCATGTTTATTTGAGGTTTCAAATATTGAGAATCAAATCTGGCTAAGAAAACCTACTTTGCTTTACATTCCAACAAGATTTGGGCCGTAATTTAAAATTGGTTTGGGGAGGGGACAGGAGGGGCAAACACACAAAACATGAGAAGATATGTTTTTGCTATGGTTATAGTATTAGAAATCTCTCCTATATTTCAAGATGTATTGTTAAATTACCTCATACCAGACAGCAGTTAAACTGTGCATCATTATATGTAGTGGCAGAAGATAGGCCAAATGTTGGGGAAAAAAAAATATTTCTTCACACAAATGAAAGCGGGCTATGTGAGAAACAGCTGTGCAGTACTATCAGTAAAAGACTCAAACCTTTCAGAGTTGTCATCTGGTAGTTTTCATGTATTAAACAGACAAAGAATGCACATAATAAGAAACAGACATCATTTCAATATAGGGCCTAGTAATTCTCCTGCACGCAAGTTTGCAAATTCTTTTCCATTCATAAAGAGGGAAGTGTGTAGCACAAAAGCGAGGTAATATTTTAAATTTTCTAAAAACACAGTGCAAGCATGAAATTCTCACACTGGCTTTCTAAACTACCATAAAGAAACTCTCTCTGCTTTATGGTAATTGAGGTGAAAAAAGCATGAAGTATTTTTCCAAGATAGCCTGAATCCCACCAATTATGCTAGGATTAGAACCAGTAATTTTGACAGGCTTCAAGTGGCAGAATAAAATCTGGTGGCTTGAATTGTTACCACCCCTGGCTGCCTGCCCCTCTGCTGGCACGTTGCTGCCCCTGAGGCAGAGATTGATTCCAAAACCATTGCAGTTTTCAGCCAGTATATTACAGTCAGTTGAAATTAATATCTGTTACTGTTAATCAACTTGGTTAAAGACGGTGTGGATTCAGGAGTACACTGATAACCGGATAGGCTGTCCCTGCCTTGAAAGTGGCAATAGCCATCAGAGAGAAAACTGGGTAAGGTGAGGATAGTAACAGCTCCAGCTGTTATGTTTTAATCTGCTGCTAAGTCTGCCAGGGCCCCTGTTCTCAACCCTTTGTCTAAGACATTAGACTGACTACTGAAAGGTGGTGCTATTAAACCAGTGCCCCAGTTCAATGTATTCGGTGCAGGCAAGTCCCTCTGAAAAGTGATCATCATCTAAGAGGAACCAACCACATTTTCTGGAGTAATTCATTAAGAATGTTAAAAGCCATCAGGTGTTCTCTCCAGTTAAGCAGTCTTGAGCTGGAACTTGCTGGTGAAAAAGAATGTATGTTTCAAATTAGCTGAATATATTAAGCACAAAAGAATCTGGATGGGATAAGCAGAAGGCAAATATGTTAAATTCTGAATGCATTTTAAAAGTGGCTTAAGACTCAGACTGAAAGAATGAAAACCAAAGAATGTTGTTATTTTCTTTATTTTTAACCTGAATTCTTCTCTGTGATTTAAGATGAGTGGACAAAAGACAAATTGAAAGCATCAAAAAAGAGAGAAAGCAATCCCATTCCCTTGTGCTAAACGGACTTCCATGCTGATTGCAATATGGACAAGAATTGGTTCTTCGGTTAGTTCTAGATGGGGATGTATTCTTACCTCACATGAAGGACTTTATGCTTCAAGAGTTTTTTTCAGCTGTAATAGCTTTGATTCTAAAATATGCCTGCTTTTACTTTGATGATCAATATGTGCAGTATATTCCTGTGCATTGGTAGGTTATTTCGCAGAGTGAAACTGGTGAACACGAGTTTTTCTCCTATGTTAATTACGTTCAGGATCCTGAAGTGCTGAAATGAGTTTTGATCTGAGTGAGTATAGGACTGAGCCCTTTCTTGTGTAGATGTACAGGTGGAAAACGTAAGTGATGTGAATTTCCGTAACTGCCCTATGACTGCAGTGCTCTTCTTAAGTGACTGATGTGTGGGTCTTTCTATGTGAAATCAAAACAACTTGTATGTGCTGTCCTTGCTTACTCATATGTTTCTGGTGGCTACATTCACTTAACCTTAATAATGTGAGCAGGATTTGATTCTGTATTGATTCTATATGTAATATAGAATGTAAATATGTGATCTAGGTCTGAAATAACACAACTGTGTTTTTAAAAGGAGCAATGTATTGTTCATACCCTCTTTGCTTATTGCTTATCAGGTTTACTAGAAAGCAGTACAAGGCTAAAACCTCATGAAGCTCAAAGCTACAGAAAGAAGGCATTGTGGGTTTCCTGGGTCTCCATTATTGTCACACTGGCTCTTGCAGTGGCTGCTTTCAGTGAGTATTGGGAATATTTTAAATCTTCGCACCTCTTCCTTTTTTTTTTCTTTCTTTTGGGCTTTCAGAATTTCTCTCTTTGTGGAAGCTTTCTCATGTTTTTTCTTCGTGACGGCTAAAGAGGTTTCTCTCTAGACTGCCCGTGTCTGTCTGCATGGTGCTTATAAATTAGTAAAACTGTTGTTTTTTTCTGCAGAGGATAGGGTTGTTGAAGGTCGGAGAAAGAAACAGGAGATGTTGATTCCTGCTAGCATTTATGCGTGTGGAACTGTTCATTTTACAGAATAGTGTAAAAATCATTATGCAGTGGATTGCCTTTAACCAAAGAGGTCAAATATGACAAGTCTTAATCCACCTGGGATTTGTAGTGGGAATTCTGTAATAAAGAATAGTGAATTGTAAGGGAGAAATATATAATTTATCTATATTACACTGTCAGATACCCTTAAAGAACGCTAATCTGGAGGAGAAATACCAGTTTCTTTTTAAGCCAGTGTTTTTCTTGAAGTTTCAAGACATTGTCTAGTTTACCTTTACACAAAGAATTTGGGAAAAAAAAACCAAACCAAAAAACAAAAAAAACCCCAACACTTTTATATGGAAAAAATCGAGTATATTTCTTTTATTTCAAAACAGAAAAAAATGCTACATTGTGTAAATAAAGATATATTTTAGTTCAGTGCAAATTTGCAAAATGCCAGCTTTCTATCTTGGTCAATTAAGTAACACTGCATTACTGTAAGGACGAAAAGAAATGTGGAATCTGGAACAAAATCTTTGCAATGGCATGTTCTCTGTTTAAAAGAAGGAAAAACCAGAAGTGACTGGATTTACGTGTTTATATAAACAAAAAGAAAGCTCTGTCTAGGAGACGATATCTAAGATGTCTCAAAACATGATTCTTCAGCTTGATAAAGACAGACTTGCATTATTTGTCTTTTTTTTTTTTTTTGAAGCTGCAGCAGCATGTGTTGTTATTCTAATCTGCAGCGTACGACCTGCTGCTGGAAGTTGGTGTCAGCTCCCAGGAGAGATTATTAGAATCTGATCAAATGGTCTCTGAAAACTCAACATATATTACTCGGAGTGATTTATATAGAAACACAGGTACCCTAACTTCATTGAAAAAGAAGAGAAAAGAGAAGGAACACTTAAAAGCAGAATCTAACAGTGTAAAGAATTTGAACGTTAACAAGAAAGCCGGACATCTGAGTTCCCATTTTGTTCTGCTTCATGAAAATGCAATAGTCTGTCTTTGCTACTGAAGCAACACAGAAGTAAATACTATGTTACAAAATAACTTTGTTACCTATTAACAGTATAATTTTAGGGAATATTGAGAAATGGCTTAATTTTATTTTACGTTTTAATTTGTCAGAGTTGCAAGACATAAGTATAATATAGATAGCTAAACCATTCCACTTCTTTTAAAATGGTCTTTTAAAATGTTTTGTAAGATTAGTTAGGCTATCTGAAAGCTTTTATTTTCTGTTTTCCATGTTTGTGGCCCTCTGGTAGTGTTTAGAAACCCTATCAAAAAAACCAGCAGAGAAGGTAGTCCCTGCCTGGATGTACTGTGACTGCATACTCAGCTGGAGTGGATAGGCATTGAACTACTGAAATCAGCTGTCAGTAGTAGACTAATTATATGTTTTTGGAATGTATCTTTCCTCATGGTTTGAAGACGCTAAATTTAAGAAGAGTAAAAGAGGAATCAGCACACAGATACATACTAAAGCTGTATGGAATCTCTTAATAGACAGTTGACAGTTAACTTACATGCCACAAAAGCATTGCCAGGGCTTTTGATATGCTTAGTATTAAAACTTTTTAATCTTTGAGGAAAATACAATGATTCTTCTAGAATCACTTTGCTCCCCCATGCAATTTCAGCAGTTCTGCTCAGTTTACCATCTCACATTGGCTGCTCTCTTCCTTTGTGCTGTCCTTTTAGCAGGTTCCTCTAGCCAATCCATGAGTTGGGAGACTTGCCAGGTGACCAGGGTTTGCTGCCTGTTTGATGTAAATGACTAGTTGTCACGTTGGGGTGTCTGACACTGCCAATTCTTTTCAAACACCTGCTATTTAAAGCACCCTGTTTCCATTTTACTTCTTGTCTGTAATGGTAAAGTGTTAGCAACACAGCCCTGATGTTCCATTTCAGTGAAAAATGGGGACCTGCTGTGCTAATTGTCAGGCTATGCTGACTGTATTCTCGCTACTCTTTCTGATTCCCCTTTACTTTCTTTCTCTAAATTTCTGTTTTATCTAATCATAGGCTTCAAAATACTTCCTGCAAGTGTATCTTATGGTGCTGCTTTTGCAGCAGCATATGATATAGTAAAGATACTAGGCCAGGGAACTGACATTACTTGATAACCGTAGCTGAAGAAATGGAGGACATGGAGGGTAAGAAAAATACTAAGGGGAGTGATACCTGTGTGCGTGGTCTGTGTGGAGAGTGGGGAAGTCATTCAGGAGCTTCCTTTTCCAATCAAGTGTTTGTAGCTAGGCTGCCTTTCCTTTTTTATGGTCTGCTTCCTTCCTTGAGTGCTGCAGCTTGATCACTATCCTTCCTTTCAAGACTAGTCTAGTTGCTTCCAAAGCTGTATTTTCCTAGCATTAAAGTAAGTTGGAATGGTTTATCTTGACTGGTATGAGACGTTTTCTTTTGGTGGGATTATGATGATGCCCCAGCTGAACTTTGATCTTCTTTCACTTCGTAATATTGAAAGAGATTGATAAATCTTACGTTGATCTGAATATGTGAAGTAGTTTCCTTATTAGGTAATGAGCTATGGCACATGGCTATGGCACATGAGGTGTGAGATCCATTGATCTGAACTCTGTGTGCTAGACTTACTATTAAAAAGAACCTGTGTATAGTGTATTATAAATGTGTATAAATTCAAATTATGATATACCTATACACGTCATGCATTTGCTACATAACAGGTGTATGGTATGTATTCTCTCTAGGGTGGGCTGTTTTGTGGCCTGAAATACCGCATCGCAGAAGATGAAATGCTGACGTATGCATCAAAATGTGTTTGGTCTCTTTAGGTTTGGAAATCTAAACTAGGCTAGGCTGGATATGGAGCAGAATGGCTGCTTAAGGGGAAATGAAATTGTCATCTTTCATTCACTAATATTGAGAAGTAGGACTTAAACAGACCATAAAATCAGCTTTTTCCTTTAGTTGAAAGAACAGATCTCTTACTATCAGGTACTTAATATACTTAACTTTACTACAGAAATGCTGTACTTGTAAAAGACCATTTGGAAGCTTCAGCTGCTGTCTCTAAATACAGCTCCTGCACCATGTGGTAATCATTGTGGTCTCATTGGCATTGAGTGCTGTTGAAGGTGTTGCTCTCCAGCATATAGTTGCATAAGGCTTCAGAAAAATCTTTATAGACTTACATTTGTAAGATCCTTGAGGTCAGTGGAGCCCTATGATTTCATCTTTAGCGGCTGAAAGTTACGCTCTCTTAGAATCAGTTATGCGTATTCCGACATTTGTGGTTTTGTGCAATACTTTTATGGTTAGATACTGAGCAATGCCTGATGAATAAGTTCATTTCACTTTTCATTTTGATGCTACCTGAAATATGCACGCTTGTAGAATTCTCATCAAGAGTGGATTTACATTTTTATAAATATATTGTCATAAACAGACTGGGCACGATAAAAATTACTAAAATGAACATTAATTTGTTCCTTAGCACCCCAAGTAAGTACTGAAATAATAATTTTAATATAATTGTTTCTTTTTTACAATAATATAAGAAAAGAATGATAACTTAATAAGAACATCTTTTTTGCAACATATATATGTGTAGTATAAGGCTGCAGTCTCAATCATTTCATAGTAACAACTATAACTTCTTTCTGTAGCTGCAGTGTTGTAGGTTCATACTGAGCCTAGTTTCAGAATCATGACAGAGGACGAGGTGGAATGGAACTTTGGTGTTTTGAAACCCCTTATTCTTAGCTTCTTGACATTTATGTTACTAAAACATAATTTTGAAAAATATGCAAATATAGCTTTTGCTGTTGTAGTTTAATTTCTGCTCAAGCAGCTAATCTCTGGTAATACTGTCAAAGCAGAAAACAAACTCTCATTCTGGCTGGTATTTCTTGTCCACTGTAGGCTTGTGATTCACTGAAAGTAGCCTGTTGATGCATCTTCCTGATTTGATTAGCTAAAATTGTTTCACAGTGAATGGAGTAGTCATATCAATATATCAAAACAATGTATAGACCAAATTCTGCACTAAAAGGTCTTTTTGTAGTCAGTAAAGATTTAGACTGTATGCCTTTGTAAATGTAAGCTTTGTAAAGGGCTTTCATGAGGCAGCCGTCGAGATGGAACTTGCAGACAGCCTGTCCCAGATTGGTCAGAGCACGCCTGAATAGGCCCTGCACGCATCATGGGAAGAGTTGGTGCTGGGCTATTTGCAAAATGCTGGGGAAATAGCAGGCAGGTTGTGAAATCTGTCCTCATGGTTGCTTTAGAGATCACTCCTTTTAGATCACCACAGGCATATTTAAGGGTTTAGCTTTATAGAAATAGCTGAAAACTTGAGTGCAACAATAGGACCATGATTTGAGGTCCTATCCTGGTAAGAGTTTAGTCTGCTGTAGTAAGTATGCGCTGTTATTTTGAGAAGGTGAATTGTATTGATCTGTATAGTATCTCGGATGGAAATTTGGTAGATACAATTCTGTAAGTGGGAGTATTTTATAGGATTAGCTATTGGCCCATGGGTAAGATATTACAAGTAAATGCAAAGACACAGACATTCTGGTTTTGTATACAAAATCATTTGTGTTTCAGAATGAATTACTGAAAAATGATTTATTAAAGTGAGCTTCCACATACTGGGATTAGAGAGGCATTTTGTTTGAAATGCATGGTCCATATGCTTAGAAATTTCAGGGTAGAGCTTGCTTTCAGATTAAAGCTTCATGCTGGTTCAGACTGTAACAGACAGATTCAGATGCCAACAAACCTTAGAAAGTATGGATCCAGGTCCACTTCATTCATTGGAATGACTAAATTGAATCATAAAATCTCATTTTGGTTAGTTGTAGGACATGACTGCTGATTTTCCTCCCCTATTATGCTCCTCTGGTGCACTGCAAATGGAGTTACATGGGACAAACATTGAGCAATCGAAGGTGTTATCCTACGGATGCTCAGATGTGGATGTATTGATGTAATCTGTCACTCCTCATCTCAGGCATACTACTCAGACAACTGAGTTGGGGAGTGACTATATTAATTCATTGATGAATATATCATTTTCCCAGTGACCCATTCCTTTTCTTGCTTGAAAAATTAAATACATGTGGGCTTTCCCTTATGTTTGCACAATACTTGGTGTACACTTGGGCACAGCTGTGAATAATAATAATAATACCATTAATAAAGAATGTAGGTGAAGGTTCATGGTTCTGAGGCTCTTTAGTTTGGATATCCAATTCAGAATTCTTTAAAAGTCACTGAATTTCAGACAAATGACGGGCATTCGGAACTCAGGCCTGTTTTAGGGTGTCTCAGCTGGATACCTAAACAGAATTCTCCAGGATCACTGACCACATGAAAAGTCTTGGTCTTTGTGTTTTCTCTTCCAGGAGCTATACAGAATTGCATTTCTCACTCCTGAAGACCTGAGAGTATTTTTTTTGCAGTGAAGCACATTACATTTATTCAGAAAGCTACATTTCAAGTCACAATACCATGCAGACACTTAAAACCAGGTAAAGGCTAAATACAGAACAGAACTGCTGTGTGATAGTGTGCAGATCCCTCATTTTGCATATTTTTCAGGGCGTTTAATTACATCAGTTACAAAAAGACAGATGCTTCAGGACTGTAGTTTCTCAGAAGTGTTAATGAAATATAGAACTTAAATTCCCAAGGTAGAGTTGTGATATTGGTGACACTCATGCAACCCTATCGTCCTCGTTACAGCTGCATCACTAGTCGAAAAGAGAGTGTGGTCCTAACCATGTTATACATAAGACCTAAAGGACAAAAAAATTCATTGCCTGTGCAGCACTGGCAAAAGATAGCCTTTTGTATAGGTCAGTCTGTACTTAGTAACAACAAAATGCACTTTTCATTCACTGAAAATGAAGTGAGAAGCCAGTAAGGGCCTGTCTTTTTTTAGGCATACAAAACTCTAAGTGACTTTCTTGGGAGGAGAAAATAGCATATGGATGTCAAGTTCAAGACTGATAGCTGTTGAACAGAAGTATAGGTCTAAAATCTGCAATGCTTCACACATCATGAAATCTTTTCCTTAGTTGGCAGGCAAAATGATGGTAGAAGTCTGTAAAATCTAGAACAGGCTATGTAATGATCTCTGTATATGTATTTGAACAGTAAACAATTTAAAAAATTGTTGCTGTGATGGAAGTTTATTAAAACAACCTTTAAAACGCTAACCTTTAAAGCATATGAGCCTGTTGTATCTTTGCGTTAGAAAATTGCAATTTAATCATTCCTTGTGCTAAGTACTGATTCCTTCCTCGTGAGAGAAGATCATCCCAAAGAATTTCAAAATTAAAACAGGATGCTGATATTGAGGGAAAACTAGCACTATAACATCATTTCGTGAAGAATGAGGAACATGCAAGTATGTTTAGTCTAGGCTATTTAGTGTAAAAATCATAATCACAATTCTTTCCTGTGTTGTTTTATTTTTCCTTTCTGAGATTGTGGGGGTTTTTGTGCAAAAGCCTGAAATAAGTCTGTGCAATATCTAGACCACTAAGAACTGTAACGCCCTTTAAATGAATTAACGTCTATATTATATTACATAATTTGTACCATATAAAATATATATAATATACATATTCTAATATATGTTACATTTTTTATATCAGATTTTACACACTCTAAATTTGGCCTTCAGTTTTGCCATCAGATCTCTGCTAAGATTCCTTTAAAGGCACCTTTGTGTTTGATGATTCAGAGGTTCCAACTATGAGAATACGGTTGTGTAGCAAGGTACAATATACAAATAAGTAAGGTAAATAACTGGGCAGTGTTAAGTAATTGGACTGGTGTCATGGATCCTACTCATATCTCTGAGAGAATTATACTGTGCCATTAGAGATAGAATCATAGAATGCTTTGGGTTGGAAGGGACCTTTAGAGGTCATCTAGTCCAACCTCCCTGCAGTGAGCAGGGACATCATCAACTAGATCAGGTTGCTCAGAGCCCCGTCCAACCTGACCTGGAATGTTTCCAGGGATGGGGCCTCCACTACCTCTCTGGGCAATCTGTTCCAGTGCTTCACCACCCTCATTGTAAAAAATTTTTTCCTTATATCTAGCCTAAATCTCCCCTCCTTTAGTTTAAAACCATTAGTCCTTGTCCTGTCACAACAGGCCTTACTAAAAAGACTGTCCCCATCTTTCCTATAGGCCCCCTTTAAGTACTGAAAGGCCGCAGTAAGGTCTCCCCGCAGCCTTCTCTTCTCCAGGCTGAACAGCCCCAACTCTCTCAGCCTGTCCTCGTAGGAGAGGTGCTCCAGCCCTCGGATCATTTTCATGGCCCTCTTCTGGACTCGCTCCAACAGCTCCATGTCCTTCTTGTGCTGAGGGCTCCAGAGC
>VYZW01012710.1:6212-49724 GCA_013401315.1 Balaeniceps rex
ACCTGTTACCAAAAACGTGGGTGAAGGTCCTTTGTTCAAAGTGAGGGTTTTTTTTTTTTTTTTTTTTTTTTTTTTTTTTTGTGCTTCCCGTGGACTTTGGATCAGATTTTAACCGTCAAACTGAGCCTGCTCTTCCAGGAAGCTATTTGCACATGTAACTAATTCATCGAGACAGCTTGTATATTTGTCTGTACTTTAGTATGTATTTCAGAATGTGTCTTTATCTGTCCCTTAGATTAGAACATAGCATCTTCAGACTGGTGGTGCAAACAGAATTGATGGGGGTATTCGGCAATTCTCGAGGGACTGGTGGTACAATTTGCCACCTCTCTGGGGAGCTGGAAAATTAACAGGGAGCCTAGTTTGGCTATTTTATTTGTTGCTGAATAGACGTGGTGCTGTTTATGAGGACTTAAACGATACACGCCTATTAAATGACATGCGTTAACAAAGCTGAGAGGTGTTTTGGGAAGGGGAGGAGAGAATCTGGGAGAAATGACGCAGTTCCTCAAGTGGCACACTGTGCAGAGGAGAAGTATTAGACTTTCAAGCATTAAGACTTTGTGGCAACTTCTATATGATGGTAAGGTCTAGGGGACTGCGGTGGGTCTGCTGTGCCAGGTCTGTATGGCAACAGAGGAGCACATGGCACCTCTTAGCTGCTGTAGGTTCCTCTGTCCCTTATGGTGGAGCTGGTGCATAAGGCTGACAGGCCTCTCACATCTGTTCCTCCCCTGTCCCTTTTCGAATATATATAATCAATATAGCCCCAGTGTATTACCAATCAGGCATTTCATTTTGCACTGATGACACTCTGCTTTACCTGTTGAGTGAGAAAACTGGCAAATGGCTGCTGCAGCTTTGTCTTTAAGCCATTTTGGAGAGCTGACCTCGAAGACCTCCATAATTTTTTAGGCTCACAACCAAAAGGGGGGAGAAAAAGGACTCAGGTGTAATGATTTTCTCCTTCCAAAACTGGCTTTAAAAATACTCCCTGCTCTGCCTCTTTCTGCCATCTTACAGCCTCCAGCAAGTTTTTACAGCTGAGCTACGTTCCAACCCGAGAAAATGCAGCGCAGCCCCCGAACTATTGAAGTGCAAGTGGCTTGGCCATAATCTGGGAAGATTCAAGAGAAACAGGTCAAATGCTACACTAAACACTTATGGCAACATATTTGAACAGCAGGAGGATAGAAGCATGTTTACCCTGGGCAGGTTTAATGTGAGAAGATTAAAATCTCTTTTCTGAAGGTGGATGCAATTAGTTTACCGGTCTTTGGCTGTGCATTCTCAAAACAACAATGCTTCTGTAGCTCCGTCCGTACCAGAATCTCAAGGTGTTTACAAGATTATCTTGATCAGCTTTACAGCATGCCCATATTGTCAGCCCCTATGGTTACCCCAATTCACTGGTGGGAAACTGGGGCTTGGGGAAACTGGAGATCAAGTTCTCCAGTGGCTTTGGCTGCGGCCAAGCATTCATAAAAATCAGTACCAGCACCGGGGCTCTTGCGATTTTTGCCAACTCCATGCAAGGAACCCCCTGAGTCTAAACTTGTTGGCTTAGCTGTGCCGCCCATCGTTCACCCCATCACTGACACCAGTAGGAAGGCTCAGTTCAGCTCGCTACGCATTGCGGTAAATATTTATAAGACTGGCCTGGATCTCAGCAGTGGCAGCAGGAATTTTCCCGCTTTCACAGAAAAGTGTACCCATACCACTATCAGAAATACAAAAACAGTATCACAGTGCTCACAGAAACAAATTGGAGTCTTTATCCTACCAGGGCTCAGCCAAGACTTCGTATCATCTTCTTAGTAAGAGATCTGCCCTTAGGTCCTCAGTGCATAGATTTTCCCTGCATGCTGGGTTAGCTCCGGGATTTTGTTTTGCTGCAAGGCCATGCTAGTAATAACTCCTGTAAGTTTTGGAAAGCTGGATTTGCAAAGTTAGCTGCTGGAGAACATGCTAAATTACAGGTTAGGCTATGTGTATTTACTACAACTAAAGGAAAATACTTTTTTTCTGATCTTGAAAATCCCAGAAAGGCATCTGCCTCAGTGCAAAATATTTTGTCTCAGTAGCCACCTTAAATGTCACCCTGGTTCAGTGACAAATTTATGGTGACATTTTTCAACAGGGATGGTTAAACTCAACTCAAGTGCTGCCTGTAAAATACTGATTTTCCTGCACTCTGAGAGTGTCTGGGGAAAAAAAAATGTTACTGTATGTAAGATTTGATTTATAAAAAACATGTGCCTGTTGCTTCAACCTCTGGGTACATTTACATTACAAGACACAAATTAAATTTAACATCATGCTGCCAACAACTGTGTTTCATCCAGGACCGAGCAGACAGGATGGGAGCTAGAAGTTGCAATAGACGGGTGGCAACACAGGGGGAAACTTGGAAAAGGCAGGGAGGGGACAGACCAAGAGGGTAACTGATAAAGGCATATACCTTTATAAAGGCATGGACATGCATTTTGCTGGCTATGAACTGTAAATTACCATCTGGTTTCAGAAATATGCTTTTCAATATTAAAAAATATGAAGATAAGGGATCCCTCTTCTCCAAGCTGTTGAATTTATTTGCAATTGGTTTTGGAAGTCAGCAACAGAATGAAAAATAAGTGTAGATTTTCTTAACTATTTCCTTAATGCTATAATATTGGTGCAGATCTTTCAGAGAAGTGCTGGGATCTACTGTCTGGAGGGGAGGTGGGAGAAGGGTCACTCCCTGTCCAGGTCCTATTCACTGCTTTTACTTATGTCTTAACATGTTCATGAAACACATTTAAAAATAAATGGTATGCCAAGGATGGTGTGATGGATACCGAATTTGATGGATAGTGATACAAATGAAGATTAATATTAGTCATATCTGTATGATTTAATGAAGGATATAATGCCACCTGCTGTGTGGTGAAAACAAATTACTGCTTCTTTGATTGTTTTTGACTAGTTCTGGAAAGAAAATGAATTTGGACTAAACTGATTTCCCTTTAATGGCCTATATGTGTAATTAAAGATTCACGTGTTGCAACTAAGCATAAATACTGTGTAAAATCACACAAAGGAGAGGCCTACGATGTTAACCCACCACTTCCCAGAGGGTACAGCACCCAGCATCTTCTAGCTGAGTTCAGTAGTAGTTTCCTGTTCTTCATCAGGGACCTGGAAGACACTCTCATACACTTCCCTGCTTTGTTACAGGTGCAAAAGAAGTCCCCTTGGAGGCGATAATGGCCTTTTATTCATAGAGCAGTTCCAGATGGAGACGTATATTCATCCACTTAGTGTGGGCAGGGCACTTGACTGGCCCGGATTCAGGGCCACGCTGTGTCGGTACATCTCTTTGGTGGTTGCTGCACCAGAGGCTCTCAAGCTGGGGATGCCATATGAATCCAAAGAGGGAGCGATGATGCTTGGAGCAGCTGTCTTTGCTGGGTGCAGACCGTGAGTGCCATCAATAGACGGCATTAAAACCCAGACAGTGGCTAGGACCTGTTGCCACTGTGGACCTTTCTGAGGACTTGGTGGGGTTTTTGGCTAATGGGTTGTTTTGCAGCTCAGGACGCCCAGTCTAGCCAGAGCTCCTGCACCGAACCATGCTGTGTCCCCTTGCCATATCTAAAGGCTGAATGGCCTACCTGCTGGATGGCATATTATCCACAGCAGACTGGCAAACGGCGGTAACAAAATAACTTTGTCCCCCAACAAAGTTAATTGAATGAGATTTAATGTTGCTAAGAGATTTGGACTGCATCCCTCAAACTTCAGGAGATTAGGCTGCCGAGCAGGAGGCACTGCAGAGGGGTTGGCGCTGCGCCAGTAAACAAAGCTTTATCAGGATGATATGTTAATATTTGTGTGTACTGTAAAATTAAAAAAAAAAAGGGGGGGGGCAGGGTGGTGGACTGCCTCATCTGCTTCTCTGGCATAGTGATTCCCATTGAAGCTGATGGTAAAACATTAATGCTTCAGCAATAAAGACAAGTGATTTCAAAACAGCTTGATTGCAATGGAAAACAGATGTCTAATGCAGCCAGTCCACC
The DNA here is from genome assembly GCA_013401315.1 of Balaeniceps rex. Classification (NCBI taxonomy): domain Eukaryota; kingdom Metazoa; phylum Chordata; class Aves; order Pelecaniformes; family Balaenicipitidae; genus Balaeniceps; species Balaeniceps rex. The sequence goes on from VYZW01012710.1 coordinate 10,271, forward strand.
GTTATCTGTGGTTCCAGCAGATCTTACATGGAGAAATATTTGTCTTATGAGAAGGCCCAGAAGCCCCAGCTGAAATCAGAGCTGAGTTCGGCGAGGGGCTTCTTCAGGATGCAACGATGCTGACTCAGCAGGTTGTGGGTGGATACAGGCTCTCTCTGCTTGAGCACCAAGCTGGCCATGCATGGGTTCACCATCATTTGAAAACTGTGTAACCACGTTAGTGTGAGACTACACTTGAGGTAAGAAACCATGATGAAAAACTCAGACTATAGAAAAATACCCCAATGAACCAGCTGGTAAGAAATGGGGGCAGTGGTGAGACTCTCGGTGTCCTTCGTCTGACACAATACGGACAGGGAAAATGCTGAGAGTGCAGCAGTGGGTCTTGCAGGCTGAGAAGGTGCTCCTGAATTTCATCTAAACTTTGGACAATTAAAACATGGAAGCTGATGTCAAAGTGTATTTTTGTGAATTAATTGCCAGAGAGAAGTTAACTGGAGATGATGGAGCAGATGCTGAAGATAAAAAACGACAGGATGGTTAAGAGGGAATTTCCTGTTGGTTTAGCTAGTGATGTGTGCCAGGGTTAGAAGAAATGTTTTCTGAGCGTTGATGTGTGCGACAGGTTTGAGGAGGGCTGCTGGCAGTGCTCTGGCCCGGTCCTGACTTGCTCACTGCTAGTACATTCTCACCTTGGAGATTTGGGGAAAGTGGATCTGAGTGTGTCAGGTGCTGCAAACAGACACGGATGGGTGTAAAGGGTGTCACCACTCCAGCTACAGCTGACCTGAGTCCTACCAGAAACTTGAGCGGTATTTTCATCTGAGGACCACTGCAAGTGTGGTCCATCTGCTGACCATATCAGCGAAGTGTAGCATGTAGTTTTCTCACCGTATGAAACCTGCAGCACCTGCATAGGGCATGGGAGAAAGGGGGAAACCTTGAGGTTTCATGAGATGGAGGACAGCACAGTTTCTACTCACAGAGCTTAGTAGTTTCAGCTACGGTTGTAACACAAGAGCTAGAGCTCTCCTTTATTGCCAGTAAACAGGTAGGGCTTGGGCTGTCCAGATGACACTTTTTTCCTCTCTTCCAACCTACTGCCTACTTCCATAAGCACTTTGCCTGAAATTCTGGTCCCAGTGAAGCAAAATGACAAATATCTCATTGGCTCCAGTGAGACAGGAGCTAATTCTCAGACAGAATGACGTACTAGCCCTATGCACTGGCTATACTCTGAAGTTAGACACCCAGAAGTCACGTAAAGACAACACTGAGGTCATGGGAAATCCACATTTTCTGTATAAAGCATGGGAGTACAATTTGTAGAGTGATGCAGCTTATCTTTATATCACTAAGGGGATGGATAAGGCTGGGGAGCCTTGTGTAGCCCAGCCCAGCTACAGGTTCAAGTCCAGACTGATTAAATGTTGTCTGTTGTCTCCATAATGTGGTTCAGATGTGTCTGCCCGGATTTTAGTAGGCAAGTTTTACACCTACAAGATGTCCCCTCTTTGCCAAAGCACCCCCTGGCATTGGGGTGAGGTACAAGCGTGACATTTGTACTGTTTCTGTAGCTGGGCTACAAGCCTGCCAGTTGCTATTAACATTCCTTAAAAAACCCAGCTCCGGGAGAGGGGGATGAGGAATGCATCAAGTGTTTATTGGCTTTGCTGCTGATAACTGGGTGAAGATAAATATTTGTGCAATGGTATGTCCCATTATCTGGCTCTGGGAATAAAGTGATGATTCAGTCCAAGTGCTTCATCACAGCTACACATCAGAGAAGAACTATATAGAAAGCTTATCTCAGGACTGACTTAGCTTTTGCAGATCTGAATAATTATGTGGACCTGATTAGTTATAAGTTTTATATTCCTTTAGTGAGGCTTTTCCATCTGAATAGTCAGTTGTTCGCACAGAAAAGCTCCTCTCACTTCACATTATTTTCTATTGCCCTGCACTGAATGTGTCTAATTCATTTTTGTATCCCAGAAGTGGTCTCTCTGGTTATATTTTGGGGGATTCAGCTTGAGCTAGGACCTGCCTTCTTGAATGTTGAGGAAACGTACAGGTTTGCAGAGAGCACTCTGTGCTGTAACACAACAACAGAAGCTAGTAAGACTAAAGCTAAGCTCAAATTCATCCTGGTGGAAACTTAGTGAATTCATTATAGTGAATGAACCATATCACTGAAGAAAAAGCTGGGTCTACCTCCAAACACCACATCTCCCAACTCCATAGGAGTTCAAATGAGCTAATCCTAGCAACTTTAAGTGATATAAGGCAACCTCCACTCCAAAAGCCTTTTCTCCTGTTGATTTTCTCCATTCGGGTGTCTTTCCATGCTCAACTGGCAGCATCAGCAGAGAGGGAGGAAAATTGTAACAACAGCAGTCACTGCCAGAGCAAAAAAGAAAGTGTGCAATCTTTTTTGTATTGTCCGGAGGGGAAAGACTATGAGCAAAGAAACTTGTGTGCTGAGTTCAGTCTTAATGTTCCTTCTAATAAGCCCTGATGTTATATTTAAAAAAGGAATCTCTAAATTGGTGAAAACAGGCCTTATATTAAAAGTATTGTCTCTGGTTTAAAAACCACCAGTGGAAAGTGCTTTTGTTCATATTTTTCTCTCTTCCTGGGCTGCAAGGATTGATTCGTCTGTTCGAGCATAACACTGGTAGCCGAGAGTGTCACAAGGGCTGGCCTCTTGAAACCAAAGCTCTTCGTTCCTCTGCTGTGTAATCAGCTGGGAAGGGGCTCACTGGCCCCGCGGGGAGCTTGCCCTGTCATGAACAGCCTCCTTCTGCTGGAGCTTCAGGAGCTGGGGGAACGTGGGGGAACGGAGAAGCCAAACCTCCTTCTCCTCTGTCTGGTTTTAATGTCACTTACGAAGGAGCTATCGGAAGTTCTTAGTTTCACATTTTGATCTCATTTCCCATTTGGCAGCTAGGTACAGATGTGGATTTTCTGAGCCATCTGATCTGTTTGGATAATAAAAGCCTGTTAGGTCTTTTGGGGAAAAGCTGATATACAGCTGCCAACATTTTTGTAGATGTTTTCCAAGCACAATTTTCCAGCTGAACCCCAGAGGGTGGGCAGGCTGGGAGCTGCTGGAGGGCTGTGTGCTCATTTTCATCCATTTTTAATGTGCTTAAAAAAAGAAAGAAAGAAAACAATGCCCATTCCTAGTGACCACTTCTCTAAAATGATACAGTTTTGGGGTTTTCATACTGAAGAATTCCTTTTCGAATAAAGTCTTGATTTATATCTTTTAATCTAGGTTTCCATTTTTCTGCCAAAACATTAAAAGAGCAGCAATCTCTTCCCCATCCATGTAATGACAGGAGATCTCACATGCTCTGAATCAGGAAAAGTGTATTAAAATCCTATACTGTGTTTTTTATAAAGCACTTAGAGCTGTTAGTTCCCTCTGAAACCTGGTGGTGGTGAATGTATAGCACTTCTAGAAAGAAGGTCATGGATGTTAATCCATAATCTGCCAACACCACTTTCCTCTCCTGTGTTTTATGGGCTTCTCCCAATGAACCAAGCTGGTAGTATTGCATCCACCAACTCGATGAGCAGTCCCGGAGCATGTTACATTCATCTTGTGGGACTTGAAGTTGTGAGAGGCTCTGACCTCTTTTCTGGCATGTCTGGATATATTTATAAGGTAGAAAACAGTGAGTGTTGAGAATAAGTGTGTTGACTCTGGACACCCTGCTGCTGGGATGCTCCTGGATCTCTTTCTCAGGAGACCCAGCTGATACCCGTGGGGAACACCCAGGACATGCCCTGCCGTGCACCATACGTCAGCTTGCAGACCTGTTGTGGGATGGGCATTTGGCCGAGAAGATGTTTCCAGGTCCTCTGTGGTGCATGCCTGCTTCTCACTCCCTTCTGCGGTTCTGAGTACCTCTAGTCTTTCTCTGAGAAATCTCCTCTCCTTCTGAAATTCATCTTTTCCTTTCAAGTTTCTTCTCTTCCTGTGTTTTCTGTAGTTCTTCAGAATACAATAGAGGAATGTGAATTCCTCCCTCATCTTCTCTCCCTTCTTTTTTCTTATGATACCTTCTCCTGCTGAAAGTGCAAGTGCAGTCTGCTGCCAGGTCTTCATAACTGCTGTTCCTGAGCTGGAGCACATGCATGCAAAGCTTTGTGCGTGGATCTAGAAATCTGTGTGACAAAGTGAATCCAGGACTCAGCAATACAGATTTTTTCAAAACTAAGACTGAGGACACCATTGCTTTATAAAGCTGCGTGCAGCAAGACCCCTCAGAGAGCTCTCGTTGACCTCAGAAGGCGAATGCAAGCCTCATCTCAGTAGAGCAAATGGCATAAAAGCAGGCGTCTGTTCTCCAAACCTGCTTTGTTTTGCTGTTACGTGTGAGCTGGAGAGCCTCCAGTGTGCTACTGAAGAAGGAAGATTTTTTTTTTTAAAGTTCTAATATAATCAGAAGATTTTTCTCTTAGAACTGAAACACAACAAAGAAACTTTAAACAGAAGGCAAGAAGACTGTTACAGGTGACCCAGCCATAATTTACAGAGAGACTTTAATCAGCACAGTAATGTTGAGGATCATGATGCTCTGGCCCTTTTTTCTTCCCTGAACTCTTCAGTTAACGGTTGGGCTAATTGGTAGCTGTGAAGCTTGTGCTGAAAGTACTGAGGGTCTCTGTGATACTCCTCTGTCCACTTAAAGGCAAGCGGTATAGTTTGGGTTTCAGAAAAATGTCAATTAGAAAGCAATTTCCATGCATTCACAGCTTACTCAAAGTGTTATAATTTTGCCTGATGCTTTCCATGCTGCTTGCTCTTCCAAAGCTGATCTACTTATTTCTGTTATCTGCTTCATTGTAAACTCCTGGAGAGCAGACTGTCTCCTTTATTGTATGTGTGCAAAGTGCCTGCTGCAGTCTGGCTCTCTGTCTTGCCGGAACTCCAAGGTACTGCCACAATTAATGTGAGGATGGAAAGTTTGAATAAGCTCCTTGTAGCTGCTCTGAGTGATGAATGTGTGTGAGGAAGTCTCCTAGGATTTTTCCTATAATAAAGTATTTTTTCTCACATTAACAATTCCAAAAAAGCTGAACTTTGACTTGGACTTTTCAGTGCATGTTTCCCAGGGTATGTGTTCACTAAGCCGTTCTGCTTCTGAGAGTAAAATTCTGGCCCCTGTGAGCCGTGCACAGTCCCAGGGAGCAGTGGCCAACCCAGTTGTCTTTGCTGCTTGATTTTGAGGAGCGGATCTTATATCTTTTTTGTTTGTACCTCTATAAACTTTCAGATCACACTGCAGCTTGAGCACATCCTTCCAGGAAGCATTTAAAAATACCTGGTTTTGAAGATGCATCTCACAAATAGGTATTTTTAGTTGGTCAAGGAAAAATTGCTTATGAAAGGACAATACTCTTTCTGCAGGTATGTCACAGTGGTGGTGGTGTAGGGATAGAGCTGGTGGAGGTTAGTGTCTTTTTAGCTTCCTTTGCAACTTAACAGCGAAGATAAAGTGTTGGGACGGGACCTCGGAGAGCTGGGCTCTGAAACTAACCTTACCCCATATTTTTTTTGGCAAATCATTCATAGTCTCTTGCTACCTGAATATCTTGTCTGTAAAGTGGGGACTGCAGACAAGGGATGTGCCATCCTGGACTGCCACGGCTGCTTCTGAAATTGCTGTGCCACCCTGCCCTGGAGTCAGGAGTTACATAGGTCCTACCTGACTGGAGGAGTGAGGGGCTGTGAACATTTACCAAGCAGTTTCTAAGGCAGAGCTTGATAGCTGGTGGACAGGGCTATGTGGTATGTCTGGCGAGGGCACTCGACGGAGGTCTCTGCTAGCTGTCTGCTTAGTTTGCAACTTGTCTTACCTGCACAGTGAAGCATCTGATTTCAGCAGGTTTTTCGTGCTTCATTAAAACATTATCAGTGCATTCTCATAGTGCAATAGGTTGGGTGACTCTTGCAACTATTCTCCTCTCAGACCTTCTATCTGAAAGTATTCAACAGGGGCAGGAGAGCATGGTGGAAATGTGGGGACGTTTGAGAGCTGTGGCTGTCCATACGCTTTGTTCTTGGCACCCACTTAATGTTCCTAAACTGTGCCTGGATCCCTCTGTAAGACCATTGTAAGGGGTCCAGCTAATCTGCAGAACCACATCACTTTTAGCCATTTCCCACTGAAAGGCTGAGAAAAGCTGAGACAAGAAAGTCCGTGGGAGCGCAAGCAATGGGTAGGGTTGAGTGAAGCAACTTGAATGTCAAGTAATACAGAAAGTTTGGTAAAACCTTGGATTAGGCTGTCACTAGGCTATGGCCTAAATCGCCAGATGTGAGGAAAACCAAGTGATATGTAATGAGGGCTTTCTTTGTGTTTGACTTACCCTACAGGACTCTCAAATCTGTGGATGATCATGCAAACCGTGTATGGTGCAGAGAGGACAAATCTGAGTTACTGGAGAGAGGGATTTGCTGTTCCTGGGCTCAGGGCTCTTCACCCAGATTACCCCAGAGAATTTTTTTTTTCTTGGTATAGAATAAAGATTATACTATAAAAGCCAACAGATGCTTAACTGTCATGTTATGAATGGCATCACTCTAATTAAATGCCTCAGCTTGCTGCCTTAAACAAGTAGTTTCTTTGAGAATTCTTCACTGAAAAAAAAAAAAGAACACTGTATTTTGGAGAGGGCAAAGGGGGAGACTTTACTTTCCTTCCTCCTAATCTTCACTCAGCACCTGAAACTCCCCCATTCCCTTAGCAGGACCTGCTGCCTCATATGTGGGGACAATGCAGGCAGCTTTCCCTGACCTCAAGCCCCACGTTCTCTCAGGAGCTTTATGGAGGGGAGTGAATACCATAGTCTCCCTTTACGGATTGATGCATCAAGACAGAAATCTTCAGGTTCAACACCATGACTCAAAAGCTGCATCACTGGGTACCTGCGAGCCTTGTTTTTAGGTGACCTGCTGTCCTCTGAACTCACAGCTCCCATTTGGGAATTCGCATCGGGCATGGGAGCCCAAGGCTGGGAGTCACAGATGTTTGCCCAGGTGGTGGGAAATGCTGAGGTGTTGAGTCATGCTCTTGTGGGAAACCTCTTTGTTCTAGTAGCTCCTAGCTGTGAGCAGGGAAGGGCTCAGCCCTTTCTCCTGACATGGTCAGGGTGCTCCTCTGATGCATGAAGACTCTGGTCCTCATTTCTTCTTGTCTGCACCAACCCCATCCCCAAGGTAGGCACTGACCAGTGGGGCTGCAGGGCAGACTCAGTGGTCGCCTTGGTTTCCCTGCTGAAGCTGGATGGCTCCATGCCCTCCACCTGCCTGCACATGGTATTTTGTCTCCTGCTAAAACACCCCTTTCAAATGCAAAAAGTGAAGGAAAGTTCTGGTCTGGAAGTCTCCTATGGAGCTACATCCCCATTTTGGGGCTATATAGGGGTTGAGTGCATCAGCCGAGGCAAAAGATGAGTGAATGCCGGGAATGCCTGAATGTTAGACATTGCCGTTAAAAGAAGTAGGTGAGAAGCTCTCATTTCTTACAAATTTATACCCAAAATGACTTCCCCAGGTGAGGAAGAAAATACCCAGGCTCGGAGTTGCTTGCAGGTGCAGAACAGCCTCTTGATTTCCCTCTTCCCAGTGGTTTTTTCACTCCTTTTTTTCTGTCACTGTTCAATGAGGGCCTGATCCTTCTAGCTGCCCCATGGAGGGCTGACCCACTCATGCCAGTTGAAACCAAAGGGCCTCAGGCCAAGGGTCTCAGCTTGAGACCCTCAAAGTTATTTAGACTCCCAATGCCTGAGATGAAGGATGGCTCCTTATCAGTGATGTGCTTGGGAGGGAAGGGCTTTGGCACACAATACAGTTAAAAGTTGGGATGAGGGGTGTTTAGGCGCTTGGGCAGGATCTTTGGGGATCATGTGGGAACCTGCAACTTGGGAAGGGCCCCTCATCTGCGAGTGCCGCAGGTCAGCTCAATTTCCAGCCTCTTCCAGGTCCTTCCGAACAGCAGCCTACCCTCCAGTATATCCCACTCCCCAGTTTGGTGTCTGCAAGGCTGCAGTCCCGTCACGCAGGCCATTAGGGGAAACAAGAATCACAGAATAATAGAATCATTTGGTTGGGAAAGACCTTTAAGGTCATCGAGTCCAAACGTACCTGTCCACTACTAAACCATGTCCTTAAGTGCCTTGTCTACCCGTCTTTTAAATACCTCCAGGGATGGTGACTCGACCACTTCCCTGGGCAGCCTGTTCCAACACTTGACAACCCTTTCTGTGAAGAAGTTTTTCCTAATATCTAATCTAAACCTCCCCTGGTGCAACTTGAGGCCATTTCCTCTTGTCTTATCACTTGCTACTTGGGAGAAGAGACCGACATCCACCTCGCTACAACCTCCTGTCAGGTAGTTGTAGAGGGCGATAAGGTCTCCCCTCAGCCTCCTCTTCTCCAGGCTAAACAACCCCAGGTCCCTCAGCTGCAGTACTGAAGCAGTACTCGTCCCAGGGCTGGTCTGAGGGACGCCGCCAGTTCCTGTCTGCCAAGTGGACTTTGCACTGCTGGTCACACCTCCTTCAGCCTGGTGGCACAGCCGATTTTCCACCCACCTTATTGTCCTCTTATCCAGCCCATATTGCACCAATGTGATGATAAGGATGCTATGGGAGACTGGGTCAAAAGCCTTGCAAAAGTTAAGGGATACAACATCCACTGCCCTCTCCTTGTCCAGAGTGCCAGTCACCTCATCACAGAAAGCAGACTTTTACTAGCTCAGGCATGGTCTAACTTAGACGCAAGTTCAGCCAGCTTTGCACTGCACTCCCTCCACCCTCCAGGATGTGGTGTTAGTGGGGATCAAATTCGTTCAGTCTCCCTGCGTCCCCTGGAGTTGACATACCTTTAACATATGCTCATGCTGCTGTGAAAACAATTGAACCCGGTGCTGAGCAACTGAGTCCCAAATATTCCCTCCAATTATCCAAACCACTTGTGTTCTGGGAGAAAGTACAGATGATGACATTCAAGATGGAATAATTAAGTAGTGGAGTCTTGCAGTATTTATGTGAAGGGTTATTACACCAGGGCTCCAAATGTTAGCAAAAGCACCCCAAGTAAACGGCACGCGGTGTTTGCATGTCCGTCTCCCACTCTCATAATGCTCGCTCATGTTTATGTACAGACTTATATGGGTTTTTATTGCTAATATCTTTCTCATTAATAGCCCACTTGAGTTTTATGGTATATCTTTTTGGCACAAAAACAATTGAGAGTTTGCAATTATGTTTCCGGATAGAAGATGCTGTTTACATCATGTTGCTCTGTAAATCTTGGACAAAGAGATCTATGTGGGAGCATCAGGCATGGTGCTGGGCCAAAGACACCAGAGGGTTATTTGCAGGATGTTTATGGCCAAGAGGACAGAGTTTGCTGCCAGAGTTGATACAGTGTCCTCCCTTAACTGGATGCAACAGCATGACCGAAGCTGCAGAAGGGACGGGAACTTCAAAGAAGGTTTGCCCTGCAGCACTGCAGGCTGGAAAATGCATGAGCTCCATGGGATTTCCGTATTTAGCTGAAGAAGGACAGGAGCATCATGGGCAGCAATGTTAGTCCTGCCTGCCCTTGCAGAGGTGGGACCTGCCTTAGTGCAGAGCTCTTCCTGCGCACTTGCGAGGCCTCGTATGGGCACACTTTGTGCAATGTTAGGCAACATGCCACATGAATCACTTTGCAGAGGCTGCAAAAATGTAGCAACATATGGAGCTGAGTTTGGGGGAAGAATTGAAAACAAACCTCATAACTTGAGCGGTTTCCTCCCATAGCAGCTGTTCACATGTGCTTTTGATGCTTGATATGGGCTTCCCTGCTCACTGGGGAGATACCTGGAAGTTGTCAGCAGAGTGCTTGCTTTCCAGAAGCCTTTCACCACCTCTGTTTGCAGCTGCTTGGGATGAGGAGTGAATTCTGAACTGACCTGAGGAAAACACAGTAGTCTGCTTCCCTGCACAAGCTTCGTGAACCTCTCGGACAGCATCTCTGAAGCCTCTGAGCTAGATTACATCTAAACCCAGCAGCTATTAAATAACCTGCACTGAGGGTATTCAGCATGACTTGATGAAGAACCTTATAACCAGGCTGGGAGAGTTTCTAGTGGACACAGCATAGGCACGTCCACATCTCATTAAAGCTCCATAACTCCAATGCAGCCCAAGCTGCCATCACAGCTCCCACCAGGTCATTCAGCTCTTTCACCAACAACCACAAAACCTTGCAAGCCAGGCAGAAACCAAGTGGGTGGCAGTTCTTGCTTTAGTTAGGATGCTGCAAGGATAAAGCTCAGGTGGAATGGGTTATGTCTGCTGCTACAGACTTCATGTGTGACACTGGCTAACTGGTCCCTTTGGACCTCAGCTCTCCAGCCATAAGAGGAGAGAGGAATAGTGCTCTCTGCCTCAGCTATTTGCAGTTTGACTTTTACAATGGGCATGTTACCATACCCAAGGAGACCCAAGCCTTACTCTGGGGACAGAAGCTGCAAGTGAGTTAAATCAGCTTAGAATAAACAATTTCAGTAGAGAAAAATAAACACAAGAGTTAGAATAGAATAAACTCACCTGAAAGCAGGAACTCAGCAAGAATTTGATGGACTAAAACCACAGCATTGCCAACGTTAAGGATATATCTGTCAAGCAATTCCCATTGGGGCATCTCCTTTAGTCAAGCTGCATGTGATGCATGTGGACGCCTAAATGCAGAGCTGTGACACATGGTGACATCACTTACTGTTTCTCCGTCAGATGGGGTTGGGGGAGGCAGTTTCTGGGACTGCCACAGGGCCAAGGGCTGGGGAAAGGAGATGAGGAGGGTCTCCATCTCAGCGCTGGGTGGGCAGTACAAGGGGGCAGAGGTGTCTCCCAGGCTCTGCTGTTGTCTGGGGGCCCTCTTGTGGAGCATTTGCCTTGCACGTCCAGGGATGGGATTAGCTCCCATTTGGGACAGGGCTTCTCTTGAGCTTCAGACTGGCTTTTACTGAGAGGCGGGGGTTTTTACTCAGGTTGCTCCCCAGAAAGAGGTGTGCCAGCCCCAGTTTTGCTGGGCTAGGCCAGGGGTCCCCATTGACCCTCACAGCTGGGTTGGGTCTCAGGTCCTCTGCAATGTCCTGGGGGGACGGAGAGTCCCTGCCTTCAGCAGATAGGTGGGAGGATTCAATGCCTAAAGATAATGTGTCTACCCTGAGCCGGCCCCTATATAGCCATCTGAGTACTGCTTAATGGGGTGTAGGATGAATCCCCCAGACAGACCCCTAGAGAGATAGATGAAAAACAGTTCAAGAGCACATTATTTCTCTCCATTTCCTATAAAGGGCGTTGAAGGTGATGAGCAGATGTCAACACCTGTATTGGAAATATCCACCATTAGGTGAACTGAATCCCACCATTGTGCCTGAGAGCTTGGTGAGATCCGAAAAATTCTACTTCTGGTCCCACTCTGGACAATTCAGGATTCCTTCATGTGAGGGGCCCTGCTGCAAGGAATTAGGTATTGATTTCATTGGCTACTGCCAATATTCCATGATTATTCTTACTCACTAGGGGCCCTGCTCCAGCAAAACTTGCGTGTTTGTTTAGTGCCTGAATGGGAGGGGGATAATCATGTACTTAAAGTTATCTAGTAAATGCTCTGATGGAGCGAGGGGTGCACAAGAATTAGCTGCGAAGTTGGTTGCGGTAGACAGAAGCCAACGTGGAATCTGGCCAGGGATTCTCTCACTCATTTCCTTATCCCAGAGCACTTGACTGAGCTTAATGGGCAAAATATGGCCAAGACTACTCTTTCCATAGTCTACTAAAAATATCTGTACTCCAAGCACTTTTTCCTGTCACGCAGATAGGCTGTGCCTTCTGCCATCTGGGACATGTACAGACCTGGTAACTCTGATCATGGTTGTTACTTATTTTCCTTTGTTTGTGTCAATATAAATCTCTGATTTTTTTCCCCAGTCACTTTCTGTGTCTGAAATGTGAATTTGTGCAGGAAGATGTTTCACTGTGGCTTTTTGGGATAGGGCAGAGCTGGCCCTTCTGATGTCCAGCTTATTTTCAAACAGTTGGAATGGCTCCCACCACTTTTTGCAGGGATGGCTCAGCCATCCATGCAGCAGCAGCTGAACTGCCATGAATTACAGCCCGATGTACTAAAGATTCCTGAAATTGAAGCCATTTTACTGTAATACCTTGTGTTGCAAATGGTGGTAATTCATTCTCAACAGCTTGTGAAGCAGCTGCTGGAGCTTCATGTTAGGATTGTAGTTTGCTACCAGGACAGGCAGCCCTGCTTCTTCCCCACCTCTCCAATGCAGCTGCCTGTTTTGTACTGCATGTGCCATAGCTGCAGGAGGGGAAAAGCCTACTGACCCAGCAGAGACCTGACCCACCAAAACTGCAGGGACTGTTTTTCCGATGCATGGACAAACATCTCAAACACAACAAGGGGAACCTGTCTGATAAACAGTGGGGTCTGGTTTAATTCTTGTGAAAGCAAACCCAGCTTCCACAGAGCTGCCTCTGCTCCTCGCAGGGCCGTGTTGGCCTCAGGTGTCAATGCTCTGCTGGTATAAAAGGAACAGTTATTGCACCAGAGGCCTTCAATCTGCAAGTGCAAATGTGACATAAATGGGTCTAATATGCATGGGGCTTGTAATGGGTGACAGCTTAAGAGCTGCACTTTGAAAATATGGTCCTCTGTGTCCCATTTTCTCTACTTGGCTTTCGTTTACTTTCTCATACATGTGGGGGAGATTAAGAACAGAGCACTTACTACTCTCCAGCAATCGTGCGTTGCTGATCCTTTCTCTTTCTACACTAAAAAGAAGGCAGGGACTATCACAGAGCTCCACTGTGGATTAGCCGATATGCTGCAGGAACGGCAAGGGTATTCCTAGTTTTCTGCAATGCTGCAGGTCGGATTGGATGACTAAGGACCTGGAGCTGTTGGAGCGAGTCCAGAAGAGGGCCACGAAAATGATCCGAGGGCTGGAGCACCTCTCCTACGAGGACAGGCTGAGAGAGTTGGGGCTGTTCAGCCTGGAGAAGAGAAGGCTGCGGGGAGACCTTACTGTGGCCTTTCAGTACTTAAAGGGGGCCTATAGGAAAGATGGGGACAGTCTTTTTAGCAAGGCCTGTTGTGACAGGACAAGGACTAATGGTTTTAAACTAAAGGAGGGGAAATTTAGGCTAGATATAAGGAAAAAATTTTTGACAATGAGGGTGATGAAGCACTGGAACAGGTTGCCCAGAGAGGTAGTGGAGGCCCCATCCTTGGAAACATTCAAGGTGAGGTTGGACGGGGCTCTGAGCAACCTGATCTAGTTGATGATGTCCCTGCTCACTGCAGGGGGGTTGGACTAGATGACCTCTAAAGGTCCCTTCCAACCCAAAGCATTCTATGATTCTATGATTCTGATATTCTGATTTTATTGTCAGCTGAAGTCTGAAATCTGTGCACCTACAAAATAACCGGGGCAGACTGTGAACAGTTTTGAATGGTGCTCTGCATATACTGTGTGCCTCCCTTTCTATTGACTTTTGAGCATCAGTGAAGGGAGCACTGAATCAGAAGGGCCAGATACTCAAAGTGTAAGGTTTTTCTGAACACTGGAAACTGTCTTTGCTCTCTGCTCCGAGTCCTGCAGCAGGCACATGAGAATGCTGTGCTTTAATATGCATCTGGAGACATTTCACATGAGGAAGGGGAAGGAGTGAAGTGTATTTCTCTGAGCGCTTTGCAGGTGTGAATGAGGCAAGAACAGTGTTTAATTGTTCTTGTCCTCATGTCACATACTTAAAGTTATTTTCCCTTTCAAAGATATAATTTCAAGCTGTCACTAGGTACACTTTCCTAGGAAGGCCAATTTACTGAAAAGACTGAAGCTATATGGTGCCTTCCCACTGATGCCAGAACAGCTGTTTCTCTGAATGCCAGTCCTTCCCCTGCCTTTTCTTCCTGAAAAAAGCAAACACAAATATTACAATCTCATATTACTTGCAACCAATGAGACAAATGACTTAAGAAAGGTGGTGTTGCTTTTATTTCTGTGTATGCTAGTTTAGGGAAGCTGTTGATGCAAAGAGAGTTGTTACCATCTTTCCCAGTACAGAGGGAAACCTGGATCTATTCAGGGAGGTTTTTCTTTCAGAAGGACTACTGCCCTGCTCCCATGTGGCTTTGGGGGGCTAGAAACCAGACCCAGCGATCCAATACCAAGTAGAGAAGGATAATGACTTCCCTTGATTTGGAGCCTTGCTGCTCCAAATATAACTCAAATTGCAGTTTGCCCTTTTTCCCTGTGAGAATACATTACTGTTTCATAGTCAGATAGTGTCCACCATAACCCTTGGGTCCTTTTCAGTGGGGTCCCATCACTGCCCAGTTGATGATGGAATTGGTCACAACATGGAAATTGCCCCTCTTAGCTAAACTGCGGCAACCGGTTGTGCACTGGGATTCTGAGGGTGGCCCCCATGGCAGGAAGGTTGGACAAGATGATCTTTAAACGTCCCTTCCAACCCAAACCTTTCTATGGTTTTGTGGTTCTATAAAACTTACTGCAGTGGTTAGATGTCTCCATCTGTCTGTGTCCAAGCTGCTCCAGAGTTCTAACAGAAATCAAAGGTAGAGTCATTGTATTTAATGCATTTTGGCTTTTTTTTGCAGGAAGCATAAAGCCCACCTGAAAGCAAAAAAATCAACCAGACGCTGTGAACTTTCTAGATTCATGTGATGGGATGTCTGCTCTCTCTCAGGTTCTAGGAAGGACAAAGTTCATTCCCCTTTTTCTATAGGAACATAGAATCCTAGAATAGAATCATAGAATCATTTACGTTGGAAAAGACCTTTAAGATCATCAAGTCCCACCGTTAACCTAGTACTGCCAAGTCCACCACATCTACACCTCTTCTAAATACCTCCAAGGATGGTGACTCAATCATTTCTCTGGGCAGCCTGTTCCAGTGCCTGACAACACTTTCAGTGAAGAAATTTTTCCTAACATCCAGTTGAAACCTCCCCTGGCACAACTTGAGGCCATTTCCTCTCATCCTATCACTTGTCACTTGGGACAAGAGACCAACACCCACCTTGCTACAACCTCCTGTTGTAGAGGGTGATAAGGTCTCCCCTGAGCCTCTTTTTCTCCAGGCTAAACAATTCCAGTTCCCTCAGCCACTCCTCCTAAGACTTGTGTTCTAGACCCTTCACCAGCTTTGTTGCCCTTCTCTGGACATGCTCCAGCACCTCAATGTCTTTCCTGTAGTGAGGGGCCCAAAACTGAACACAGCATTCAAGGTGCAGCCTCACCAGTGCCAAGTACAGGAGGATGATCACTTCCCTCATCCTGCTGGCCACACTATTTCTAATACAAGCCAGGATGCTATTGGCCAAATAGCCATGGCTAAAAGCAGTAAATTTCTATGTACTGAGAAACCTTTTGCTATTCCCATACATTAGGTAGGTGCCAAATTTGTGGACTATGATGTGATATGAAAACTGGAAACAAAAGTGTTATTCGATTCCAAATTTTTAGGGAATTGTGTTTGGCTTAATTTGGTGTGATAAGTCTGCATCTTCCTGTTTTAGAAATATATACTTTTTGTTGTTCTGCTCAGTAAAATGAATACTATTCATTAAATTTAAACAATGGTTAACTTGCCATTCTTCTCCGTAATTATCTCTCATTCCTCAGGAGTACATAAACACACACAATATTTGTCGTATATAAAGGCCCATGCCAAGCTTACGTAAGTAAATCAAGGAAAGCATAGTGTGAGCTGCTTTTGTGATACTCTTAATGACTGAAGGACTGTTCCTCTTAAAACACCTCCCACTCGCAAAAACATCAAAAGTGGGTCTTGCAATAAGTGTTAGGTGCTTAAGTTGAATTCACTTCCTGGAATATAGAATTTGTTAGTGTCTTAAATTATTTATTTACAGATTTCAGTTCAACATTGAAATGCTCATTTTGATGAGCTAGTGATGAGATGTCATTATTTGTTTCACTGCCAACCTTCCATTCAGTAATTAGCCACCCCACTCATAACATTTTTGCTTGATCCTATCAAGCATGTATTCACTTTGATTGGATAGAATATTCATTGGCAGAGGCTGCGAGGAGACATGTAATTCTATTTATGTTCATCCCTTAATCTATTTCTGCAGTTTAAGGGATCTAATAATTCCAACTCTCTTTCACCCTTGATTGTAACTTAATTTAGTAAATACTCTATGCTATATTTTGTAAAAAATTTGAAGACTTTCACTCCTGAAATGGGTTGCTTTGTTCTTTACTGATAAGAAAACATTCTGCTGAATGAAAGGTATTCACAACTTTTTTATGATTAAGAATATTAAAGTTTAAACCAGCCATGCAATAATTAGCTTTTTTGGTTTTATACAGGAAGAATAAAATCTCCCAGGAAAAACCCTGTAATATGAGGAAGTGTGTCCCTTGGAGCATTTCTCGTCTGATGAGATGAAGATTTCTACAGCATTAATGTCTGTATCTGAGCTCATCATCTAGAACCTCTTTATACTCAATAAATCGCAATAGACACGTCCATGATGTGATCACAAAGAAGGTCTCTAAAGCAGTTGGTGTGAACTGCTATTTTCTCTCCAATGACTGTAAGGGATATAATTTGGCCACACATATGGATGAAGTGCCATTTGAGATGCTGTAGTGTGTTTGACACACCTGCATGGGGCTGGCAGATATGGTGTAGGACCTAAAGGAGACCTGTCCCCTTGTGGAACTGTAGCTGGAGACAAGCACCTCAGGTGGCACTAGGGGCCTGTGTTAGGTGACAGAATCAGGACAGCCTGCATAAATATGGTCCGAAGTGTTCTGGGATATTGGCTTAGGAGATCATGCTTGACCTCTGATGCTGCTCAGGGAGGAACTGGACATCTCATGGGTCCAGTTACATGTCATCTAGCTTTGTGTAGATCTCCTGGATCCCCTGGAGCATATCAAACAACATTAGACAGTTATATTTGTTCAACAAAATCAAGTCCTGGAGCTGACTGCAATGTGAATTCACACTACTAGTGCACATGTGGACAGCTAAGTTTCTGCCTATGAATCTGGAGCTGAATTCCACCACAAAAGTTAGGTACCTCTAATTTCCGATCTTTGTCACAGATGGTTAGTATTCAGGGACAGGTATGAATGAGATCTTCTCATTGATCTTGCTTCAGAAAGTGTCTGTTTGCTAGTAGAGCTTAGTACAACGTAGTGTTGCTGACATATCCTTTCCACAGGAGACATGCCTGCAGTCATTCTCAGGGGGTGACACCAAAAAACGCTGAATTGCCACAGTTGAGATTATTTGTCTGTTCTAATGTGAAGATTTGGAATTAAACGTCTTGCAGTAAGAACAGAAATCTTCCTGTGATCTGTCCTGTGATCTGCTGAAGGCTCTTAACACGCAAAGGTATACATGAGTAGTTAGCTTTGTCCCTTGGAAATGGTCTCAGTGAAGACAGAGGGACTATAGGTAGCCCTGCTTGAGCAGGAGGGTTGGGCAGATGACCCCCAGAGGTCCCTTCCAACATCAGCTGTCCTGTGATTCTGGGATCCTATGATTATACAGAATTGGACTGTGTCCAACTGCCATGGGCTCAGTACAGCTGGGGTTTGAAATTAGGTACCTGCACGAATCTTTTCCGAATCAGGATTCATCCAAGCCTGGCTGCTGTGAACTGGTGTAAAAGGGGCAAGGCCATGCCTGGCTTCCATTTGGGTGCTGAGAACCTGCTGATTTCACTGAGATTTCTGTATCTACAGAGCAGTTAGTAATGCAAATGCTTCTTTGGGTCTGGATCTGAGATCAGAAAGGATGACAGCTGGAGCGTACCTATCTCCTGCTAATACTGTCTTTATCCATTGCTACTAAATTAGTTTCTACACTGAAGTTATTTTTACATTTTTTGCTCTCAGATTTTAGCAGTTTATTACTAAATCTTGCTTTTCTGGGATAATCCAGTCTTTAAAAATTAGATTTAACACTGAGATTTAATGCAGAGCTTAGTTCAATCCGTATCTGACTATTATGTGATATTTTAAAAGGTTTCTTCTGAAGTACCTGGGACTTGCTGCGCTAAAAAAACAGGGTAGTGAGGGAGATGGATCACTGCTCTGATCCAAGACAGCGGTCCTAGGACAATTTTTGACCAGCCCGCTGAACATCCTTGTATATCAAAATTATAGCTTAATATAAAAATGTGACTTACATGTGGCTCTGTAGTCTGTTTGTCACTTTGCTTGACACGGGGCAGACCGAAAAGACCAGTACCACCTGCATTTGATTCACAGCAGTTTGCAGTGGTCTAGATGACCCCTTGAAGTAAGGTATGAGTTAAGGGAGAGACACTGCGGTGACTCCAATGAAACGGACACTTGAGAGATGGAATTAACAGAACAAGTTAGTAGATTAACTCTTACTCTCCAGACAAACCTTCTAAATTAACAGACACTAACATTAATATGCCGATAAACAATGACTTCTCAAAACAAAGGGAATGGAAAATAAAACTGATGTAATCAGGATATTTACTCAGTTTCACCTAATAATTTTTTCATGCTAACTTTTATAACATTAAAAATAAAGCCTCATACACCAGCCAAAATCCATGTTTAACAGAATGATGACACACTGCAGCTGATTTGGGATGCTGCAAAACCTACAGTGGCAACTGGTTTGGATGGGACCCCCTGCAAGGACAGTGAAACAGGCTGCCCAGGGAGCTTGTGGAGCTTCCTTCGTTGGGGAATTTTCTCAAATAGGTCAGAGAAAGATGAGCTGGGAGGCTTCTTAGGCGGGATTGCTTCTGCTTCAGTGTTGTGTCTCCTGGGTTCCCAAAGCCTCTATGGGAGAGTGACTCCGTGCAGCCTGCAAAAGAGTTTTTGAACTGCGGTATTTCTTTGATTTGGGGTATTCTGTGGTGGTGGAGCCCCCACACTGATAACCCAGTGAAGGCCAACACAGTTGTTTCTTAAGTCCTGTCACAGTCTCAATGTTTAATGAATAATAATTGACTTAAACATTAATTTTTCTTTCATTTTACTGCCATTGGACTTGAAGTTTTACAGTAGCATGCTGTTTTCTTAATTTTTTTCAATAGCCACTTCTACTAACACTTCAGTATACTCTAATTCTCCCTTCTTACACCACTTTCTCCTTCGCGTTACACTTCCGTAATCATAACCCCACACTGATTATTTTTTTTTTGCTTTTAAAATTAGGACATGAGCATGCAACATCTAGGGGAGCTGTGAATAAGAGTACAAACGTGAGCAGACCCTTTGATTTCAGTGGGACTGTTTAATGTTAAGCACCTTTGGAGCTGGCAGGAATCGCATGCTGAGCTTGCAAACACTTTGGCCTCATGGTCTGAGCTTTGCCTGTGGATTCTTCTGCCCCTGGGGACACACTGACTTCACGGGGACCTGCCTGGACATGGGGATCTCCAGGCATGTGCTGGGCGGCAGCGGTGGGCTCTTGTGAAGAGGAGAAACTGAGGAAGGAATGTAGTCCTCTTCTCAGGCAGGGGTGCTTACTTTTAAGCAACATACAAGATCAATTTTTTCTGAACCTCGAAAAACTCAGGTGACAAGAGGCAGTGACTTTTCTCTGCAAGCCGTGTGCCCTTTCCTTGGCACTTCTGATTTCTCTTTTACCTTGTCATGCTGGTGATGTTTTTTCAAGTTGTATCCTTTGCATTTCTGTTTCCTTTGATCTCCCTGTTTGTCTGCTTAAAATATGCATGTTCACAGAAGAACAGTGAGTAAAACCCTTTTGCCTTTTGTACGTGCTTCTCTTTTGAGTGATGGCGTGTGCCATGTTTAGGCTGGAGGTGGCTATTATTTCAGCTATCTGTTCACATAAAAGAGCCTAGCTTTTTTCTTACAACTCCTAGAAAATCAGGGAATCATTTTCACAGACTTCTTAATCTAACACATAATACCAAGGCTAAAAGAATCAATATTGGCTCTTATATTGAAATATAAAACAATATAAAAAAAATTTATTAAGGTTTTTCCTTTTGTAAACTCTTTACTGGATTACTGCTACTATGGAAGTTAATATACCTAGTCCAGTGTATAAATTTTAAAGCTTATTTAAGAAGTATAATAAAATAAAACAATACTGAGAGTACCTTGGCATTCGCAGCAAAAACCCTCCAACACATTCAATTTAAGAAGTGGTCACAAGTCTTAGATTTATTGTAGGTGTTTATAGCTCCTTGTGAATTTCTGTGGATGGTTATTCCTGCTTTGCTGACACTACAAAATGTAAAACTTCCTCAGGGTTTTGTAGAAATTCCACTTTAGTTTTTAAATCATTCCTAAGTTGTGCTGGATGTAACACTGAATATTTTGTTTTATTTCATTATTCCTTGGGACTCTCAATTTGCTCTGATTGACATTGCTGGAATTTCCAAAGATGAAATTACAGAGTAGAGAGAAATATGCACAGTGCTGAAGGGATGATGGATTTTGCTCTGACTCATTTAAAACAATTTTCTTTGCCCTAAAATCTTAAACTGATTAAAAACGGTGATCTAGCTAATTCTCCTTAGGAACTGAAATCAGTGAGTTGCCCTGATTTGCGCCTGTGAAAAAGCTTCCTTGAGCACTTACAAAGCGCAAGAGGAAAGTCCCATCATCCAGGATCAGTTCAAAAGCAGACTGCAGTAGTGAGGGAATTTACCATCATGTAGCTCCAGAGACCTTCTGGAAGTCTCTCCAAGTACATGAATTTTAATCTACTAAAATTCTGGGACAGGGAAAATATTCTTGAAATTTTCCAGAGGGAAAACCAGTCTAATCAGAGAAGTCACGGACTGCAGAAGAAGGATCCAACAGTCAGTGGTTGTAATAAGCTTTTGACTATGTCAGGACTGATTCTTCCTCTGTTAGTATTGATCGTTTGACAATATTGTCACCTTCAGCCAGGGCACCCTGCCTCACTTTGTCATCTGTGACCCCAGCCTCAGTTCAAGCATGGGTTTGCCCTTCTAGTTCATTTATTTAGGAAATACAGTAAGTAACAAGCCATCCTGTCAATAAAACATGCTATATAGAAGTCTGACTACAGTGGCACCAGTTCTGGTTTGCCTCTTATACATTTGATGGTTACGTTTTCACTGTCATCTTGTTGGTTACCTGCATTTTTTATGGGTCTATCACAATTTCTTTAATTGGTTTAGCTTCTTACATGTGTGATTTTCAGACCTTTCCCAGTTATGTGTTGTGCGTGTCACCCAAAATGGGCCAATATATGTCCTACTGACATGTGTGCCCTGCAGTTGTCAGAAGACAGCTAAAGCATAGCTTTCCTGTCTTTGTATTTAGTTAATAGCTAAATTCACAGTCTTAGATTTATCTCTACCACTACCATATAAGTGGGTCACTTTAGGCTGGAAAGAGTTTATACTGTCATTTTAGTCAATAGAGAAATACTTGTTGACTTCAATTGTGTAAAATCATTGTATAAGCAGAGGATTGACCCTCAGCGTGGTTTGGTGGATATCCATTTGATATTTTTGATATTCTTCCACCTTTTCCTCCTCAGGATAGCATGACTGATTTTCTTGCTCTTGACTTACCATGTGGTGGTTTCTGCCTCCTTCTGCCTCCTGTTTTGATGACCTGGAGAGAAGGAATGAGCTGGAGGCTGCTGCTTCTGGTTTCTTCTTTCTGGACACCAATTTCCCCAGTACAGTGAGAAACTGGAAGGTACCTGTGTTTGATATGGCAGTTTTCTGCTGCTTGGAAGTCTGCCTGCTGCTGGAAAAGATTAATGAAGGCAGAGCAAACTTGAACTGTGTACAGCACTATCTATGGGCTGTGCGTGCGGACACTTAGGTCAGCTCAGCCTGGGACATGGCAACATGCAATCTGTCATTAAACGCTCCATATTCTGGAGTCTTGGGAAGGTGAAGGTCTGTCCCCAGGGGACCCCAGAAGGCTGTGTCTGCACCGTGGCATGGAGGTGGGACAGCAGTTCCTGGCTTAGCGTTAGTCTGGCTGGTCCAGACCCCTGTATCAGTGACAGGCTGCAACATGAGCTGCTGGGACGGGGCCTTGGGGTCCTGCCTCTGTGGGATCGCACCCTGGCTCCATTTCACCCACCAGGGAGCTGAATGATGTCAGATGATTTGTGTGAGCTAAAAAATGGGTGTCAGCTTACTGCATGGCCAGTGGTTAAGTTTTCACATGTCCCTGCAGGGAAGGAGCTATTAAGTAGATGAAAGGGGACTCTTTCATGGGATGGCTATGCATCCATCCATATCGCTTCTCTTCAGTTTCATTGGCAAAATGCTTTCTCTCCAGCACTGGTTCTACTTCTTCATTTGTAATTTTATGCTTGACTCGATATATATTGGTCTTTCAGAATGAATGCTACCTGTTTGTTCCTCATTTTTCTTCCAAAATGCAGTTGGAGGCCTGAGGGACTGTCACTGTGTGCTTGTGAAGCTCTGGAGGAAGAAAAGTCCAGAGTGAGGGAGACGGCTGCAGCAGAGAGATCGCTGGGAGCCCGCGCCAGGGTAGGAGCTGCTCCATCTACTGGAACTGCCAAGGGAGAACTACTGCACTCCTGCTTAAATGAGGAGCTGGCAAACTTTAGTATTTCTATGCACATCAGTGTGGTGGGTTGACTGACCGGGCTGAACGCCAGGTGCCCACCAAAGCTGCTCTATCACTCCCCTCCTCAGCTGGACAGGGGAGAGAAAATATAACAAAAGGCTCGTGGGTCGAGATAAGGACAGGGAGATCACTCAGCAATTACTGTCACAGGCAAAACAGACTTGACTTGGGGAAATTAGTTTAATTTATTACCAATCAAATCAGAGTAGGGTAATGAGAAATAAGCCCAAATCTTAAAAAACACCTTCCCCCCACCCCTCCATTCTTCCCGGGCTCAGCTTCACTCCTGATTTCTCTACTTCCTCCCCCTGAGCAGCGCAGGGGGACAGGGAATGGGGGTTGCGGTCAGTTCATCACATGTCGTCTCTGCCTCTCCTTCCTCCTCGAGGGGAGGACTCCTCACATTCTTCCCCTGCTCCAGCGTGGGGTCCCCTGCACGGGAGACAGTCTCCATGAACTTCTCCAACGTGAGCCCTTCCCATGGGCTGCAGTTCTTCCTGAACTGCTCCAATGTGGGTCCCTTCCACGGGGTGCACTCCTTCAGCACCAGACTGCTCCAGCGTGGGTCCCCCACGGGGTCACAAGTCCTGCCAGCAAGCCTGCTCCAGCGTGGGCTCCTCTCTCTCCATGAGACCACAGGTCCTGCCAGGAGCCTGCTCCAGCGTAGGCTTCCCACGGGGTCAGAGCGTCCTTTGGGCACATCTACCTGCTCTGGCATGGGGTCCTCCACGGGCTGCAGGTGGATATCTGCTCCACCGTTAACCTCCATGGGCAGCAGCGTGCCTCACCATGGTCTTCACCACGGGCTGCAGGGGAACCTCTGCTCTGGTGCCTGGAGCATGTCCTCCTCTTCCTTCTTCACTGATCTTGGTGTCTACAGAGTTGTAGCTCTCACATATTCTCACTCCTCTCTCCGGCTGTGGTTACACAGTTTTGTAGTTTTTTCCTGCTCTGTGACACGTTATCCCAGAGGTGCTACCACCATCACTGATGGGCTCAGCCTTGGCTAGTGGTGGGTCTGTCTTGGAGCTGGCTGGCATTGGCTATATCGGACATAGGGGAAGCTTCTAGCAGCTTCTAGCAGCTTCTCACAGAAGGCACCTCTGTAGCCTCTGTAGCCTCTCCAGTACCAAACCCTTGCCATGCAAACCCAATACAATCACATGACAAGAGGCACTATTTGGTCTGTTTTTTTAATTGCTGCAGTGGAATGCAGAGAAATAATCTTTTCTCTGGATTTGGAGGATCCACGTCAGGACAGAAGTCCCAATCCCCCAGGCAAAACACGCACCAATGGCCTTTCCCCATTGAGTTCCTGTGCCAAGGTCAGGAGCAGGCAAACATTTATACACCTGGTTAGCGTAAGTCTGCAAAAAGCTCATTTTATTCAGGCTGCTATTTAGTTTTGCTTTAGCCCCAGACTCAGCCCCATAACAACTGTTAACTGTAGTAATGCATCCTGAAGCATTATTGACCTTACCCATATGTGCAATTAGGATTTTTTATTGCAACTAGTAGCTTGCTGACTTGTCCATTTGTAGTGTCACACACGACGAGGATTTTGAAAGACAGCAACAGCCTAGCTGGAATGACACGAGAGCTGCATTCACAGCAGTACAGCTGACATAGCAGTAGTGACACAGCCAAAATTAAATCACTGCTCTGGGAGTACTTGGCAGTGCAAGCCCATATTGGAAGTACCCAACAGGCCTGGTGACATCACAGGTCTTTTTTCTTGTCCTAAAACACCCCAGAATAATGTGGGAATCTTATTTCATAAAATGTGACATTCTTCAAAGTGTTCTTCCGTGATTCATTTGTTTTGGGTGTGGTAACATCCCTCTCAGTTCCCTGTGTGCTTACACACTCATTAATCTTCTCCCAGTGGAGAATTTCCATCTTTCTTGTAATTATTTGGGGATGGAAAAAAAAAAAAATCTAGATAAGTCATCTAGTAGGACAATCCCTTACTGATTGACTAAGGGGAAGATTGAGACTGCCAAGTTTTGGCACTGTGTGACCCAAAGTCTGTCAGTGTCAGTGAGTTCATTGACTTATTTGTGCAATGGATCCAAACTTCTATCCTATCTGATATCTCTAGTAATTATATTTTCAGGATTCTGGTGAAAGTGAATTTTGGAAGCCTGTCCTTCTGAGACACGTCAGAGCTTCATCACATAAAAGGAGAACCGGACCGCTGTCTCCCGATCCAGGGACAATCCAACCACTCTGCTTTGAGAGATTGTTTAGGGTTCTGGTTCAAACCTTCATTAAAGTTCACCGATACTAGCTATTTGCAAAAGTTGCTATCTATCTCCTTCTGCCACTGTTGCATGTGATCAGTCTTGTGGTGCCTATCTCTGTGAAAGCTGGGTGTTACTTTCTGACCTGTTGGTTGATCTTGGGGTCTTCTAATGGAGCAAAGCACTGGGGAAGACCTACCATTTGGATCCATGTGCTCCACTGTGGGACTTAGCCTGATCACAGGGACCGCAGCACTATTTCCCCTGAGTAACATGGATGAAGCTTTGAGCAATTTTGATATGGTTTTGATCATTTGAAAATCCTTTCCTAGCATTTATAAGCACATTTGATGGCAAATAGTATGGGTGGAGACTAAATCTTCTGTCTCAAGGAAACTCTGATTTTCCATTCCCAACTGGAAAGGAAAAACTACACTTTGCAAGTAAGTGAAATTCCAGAAAAGCAGATAAATGAGACAAAATGGTCCTAATTTCAATCGTTTGTAACTTTTGTAACCAAATTTTATTTTGAAAGACCATTTCAGGAGAAAGAAAATCAAAACTACCATTCCAAAAGGACAAAATAAGATACGTGAACTTCACAATGTGTCATTCAATTTCTTTCTAGGGCAAATGCTATCAGAATGAACAGTTTTTTGAAAATGCCTGAATTATGACAAAACCAGATCTTTTTTTGGCCCCCCAAATACTTAATCGAAATCTTGCCAACCAGCTGTTACTGTAAGTGTACCCTTGGGCTGATCCAGGCAGATCTTCTGGAATAGGCTTGCCAAATGCACCTGGAGAGTCTAATCCTGAAGTCAAAGCAAGTGAACAGTGGCAGAGTTACATCAGACCAGGATACTGTGGAAAAAACCCACTGTTTTAAAGGTGGTTCAGCTGCCGTAAAGGCTGGATCCTCCTTTTCAATTTTTGCTTTTGGGAGTTGTCATTCTCCAATTCCTTCTTATAGCTTCCTGAACCAAGTTATATGGCTGCAGTGAAGTAGGGATTCTATAGAAACTTCATTTATATTGAAGAATGGAGATAGAAAAGTTAAATAAGAAAATGAATAATTCAGTTTCTAGTAGAGTATGCTGTGTCTATTATTGCGATATGGCATGTGATATATGATGCTCTGTCTGTGTAACTTCTTACATGGATTTTAGTACCTCAGGTACCTCAAACTGCATGTCAGAAGCCAGCATGAGCCTGGGAGACAGAAAAATGGGGATTTAAGTCACCTGGATGAAATGCGGTCAGGACTCTGTCAGTTATGGTGTTTTGGATAGGCTGAAATTGTGAGATGGAAGCATGCAACTTGACTGCTTCTTTTTGTGAAATAGAGTGAACCTCTATCAACATGGCCTTAGGAGTATATAAAATCCAAGACTATTGGTCCTTAAATCCCTCAAGTTTCTTATTTTGTTTCCAGATTTTCCTAATTTTCTTCATGTCTGTGCAGGCGTGCATATGTGACTGTGAACATGTAGAATGACAGCAGCAGCAATCCCAGATTTTAGCTTTGGTGATCAATTTTGAAAATGATTATTTATTTGATAGCACCTGAAAATAAATGAGGTTCTTGAAAGGAAATTGTATGGAAAAGGAGATTACAGTGCAACGAAGGATTTGACAGTTCAGTGAGGAGAAAGTGTGGGGAAGAAAATGGGTTATGGAAATTGGAATATGTGGTTACTGAAGTTAGTGTGGGTGGCTAGAAATAATTTTGCATGTGAAGTGTATGTACATCCCTTTTCTGAAAAGCATGTGTAAGAAGTGAATTTTTATTTTAAGCATAAAGGCTTCTCTTAGAAACGTTATTTGAGATCTGTAGATGAACAAAAATTATTATTTACTGAGGAACAGATTTTTGGAAATAGCCAAGTAAAAAGCACTCCTCATGATCGCTCATCCTTGTATGCCTCCACCGCCTTTGTCTCTTGTACTGACATTTTCCCTTCCTTTATTGGAAAAAAATGTGAGCAGCTAAAGCCAGTTGGAATATTCCTTTGAAAATACTGCTTGAAAAGAAATCACTTCATTGTCAAAATAGAAACTGGTGTGGAAAATTCCTGATTTTATTGAAACAAACAAACAAACAAACCAATGTAAAAGCCAAATAATTTTTTCTGTTTGGTTCATGATAACTAACAGTCCAAACATTTTTGTCTGTGAATTGGGTTGAGGGCCAAAGACTTTCCTTCTTTCAGTGGATGAAACCCAAATCTTTTTGTGCAAAACAAAATAATCTTTCACTGGACTGTTTGTGAGAGCGCAAACATTTGCTGTCCTACTAATGTGAATGCTTTTGCATCCCCTACAGAAATGGGTGCACGTGGCCGTGCAAACATGCAAACAGATAACCTAGCCACAACTGTGAGTTCAGAATTTGCCTGAACAAATAATTGCTAATCACACAAATTCCTTTACTAAAAGATTTGATTTGGTTGCCATAAAGACCATAAAACATGGTGGAAAAATGCTCAGCTGTGTCTTTTACCTTTTGGACATGTCGAGATGGCTTTTGAATTTCTGTGGGCTGTAGGAAAGCAGAGCTTTACGTGCAGAGCTCTCAGATGCGCAGCGCAGGGCTGCCTAGGCCAGATAATATTAATTGCATGTGAGGAAATTGAGATTCTTTGCCCATTTAGAGATCATCCATCATTTTCAGAATTAAGCGTCTGAGCAGTTCTCACATGAAAGTTAAGGAAGGTAAGGAGAGTCAGCATAATAGTATGTGATTGCAAGGTAATGGAAGGTGCTGGGGCTCATTACTTAATTACAAGAGGTCTATCTGCCTGCCTGGTAGGGAAAAGTCTTCGGCATCCGAAATGCTGAGACAGATTGCCCAGCCCAGGAAGGGCAACGCCATTCCTCCTCCATCATTCGTGAGGAGCTCAGGTGCCTTGTGGTTAACCAGACCAGAGACACAGGATTGGCAGAGCTTATTAACGTTAAGAGCAGGGCTGTGTGAGCATGGGGGTGGTGTTTGCAGATTCGGGTCAGTCTGGGAAGTGGATTAGCTGTGCGTGTCCCATGCAGAGCCAGAGCTGATGAGCCCTGAAAGCGCTGGCGTGGGTCTCTCTGCATGCACTCCATGTCCGGAGGATGAGGCAGGACCAGACACAGGCACTCCAGCACCATGTGAATTAGGAAGGCAGAGCTTGAGGAGCTGGGGTGCCGGGACAGCTGGGCTGCCTCAGCTTGGGGAGGTGCACCTAATTTATTGGGTGCCACATGAGTCTCTGCTCAGGCTGAGGGCTATGTCCAAGGTCAAGATCACCCCATGCCTGAGGCAGTACCTGTGACTAGCTCCCCTAGAAGATTAAAAATTTTATTCCTAGGACTATAGACTCAGCACACACATAGCTGCAAGGTTCCAGCCTCTGTTTCAGATTTTTACACCTCACTTGACAAATTATGTATCTTTGTAATGACTGATTAAGCAGAACAGCCATTTAATGCATCTGTCCAGACTGAGACAGCTGCAGAGGGTGTAGCTCTTAGCCCTTGTCCCCACTGCAGCTGCCCTGTGTGTGAAGGTGCAGGGGCCACCTTCTCCACCGCTAGGAGACTGGAGCACTTTGGGACTGTCCTTCACCTGTGCTGCTCTGCGAGAGCAGAGCAGCCGACCCGCTCTGGGCATGGAGGTGTGAACTCTGCTGCTTAGCAGTGTGAGCTCTGCATTGCTACTTACAACCAGGCTAATGCCCAGTAAATGTTGATAGCACACAGTATCTTTGTTAACACTTAATAAATGTTGTTGTGAGGATAAGTGCAGGGAATCTGCACACTGCCTCCAAAAACCAGTGTGCTATGTGTTGCACTTTGGGAAAGGGCAATGCTGAAATGAGACCAAAGCAAAAGCTTTCTCATTGCTGCTATCCATAGCGAAGAGCTTTTTGTTACTTCTTGATGCATGTTTTGCTGACACCATTTTAACAGATGTGGTCAAACTCCATTTGCCTCAGTTTGAAAAACGCACATCAGTGCCGCAGGTAATGGGGTGTAAATCTGTAGACTGTGACGGTCTCTGTATTACAGAGCTGGGGCAGGCTCTGGAAAGACCTAGTGACCCATCTGCTGGGTTTTTAATCTCTATCACGACTATCTGGCTGTTAGGGGAAAAGATTTTGAATTCAGGAGAAAAGCATGTTACGCTTCATCATATCTGGACATGAGGGATCTTGAACAGTACTTAAATCTGCCAATAACTGTAAAAGGCAGTATTGCTCCCCATTTTGGACACAGCTGAGGTATCTGAAAAAATAAAATAATAATGAGCAGAGGTTATTAAAAGTAAGGAGAATCAGGGCCACTGTCCTCCAAGATTCTTGAGAGTTGTTATGGTCCCCTAACACCTTATCTGGAGGTTCACTGTCCACAGCAGGGTGAGTCCTCCTAGCCCACTGCAATGTGCAAAACATGGATTTCTACGAACACCTGCTGGAAGGACGAGAAATGTACACCCACACCTGGGCCATGTACAACCTCTCTGCAGGAACCTGGGAACTGTGGAAGCCTCTTGCAAGATCTCAAGGACTTGTCTGGTCATGACTGCCTAAATTAGGTAGTGCAACCAGCTGTTAAACAAACAACTAGTCCCACAACTTGTTGTTTTTTTAAAAAAACCCACTTCCAGCAAAGGGTGCTCTCTTCTTTCCTACAGACATTATCGCAAAGCCACTTGCTTCCCAGGGCTGTACTTTAATCATCACATGACACCAACTCAAACCAAAACCTGGAGAGAGTTAGGGATGCCCCGCTGTTAACCCTTTCCTCCTTACACATAGAAAATGAAATGATGGTGGATCCAAATGACACCTCAATCATGAGCACCAGTGAGGAAGATTTTACACAAAATTTTTTCCAGGGAGCCACACCATGACATCACGCTTTGCACTTTTGACGAGTATTTTTGCGTGTATAGCAGCTGTGTGGCTGACCATTTCACACTGTCCTATGAAGCTGAGGTGGGAACCTGTGCTAGGGTCTGTGAATCATTAATAAACTCTGCCAGAGGCACTGAAATGTGTATTCCTGGAATAGTGGGATGCTTGAGTACCTGGATGACAACTAAATTTCACTGTCACATCAGTACTTCTGAATATACTGTTGAGTTCTGTCTACAAAAGGATGAGAGCATCCTAATGGCTCAGTCTGTAATATATCTGGGTGCAGATGGTGGCCATCATGAGTGGCCATGATGTTTGTAGGTAAGTGTGACCCAGCTGTCACAAATGATGACTTTTCCACGTCAGTAGATATCAAATAACCAGTTTGGAGTTACCAATGGTATCCCAAATTACACCAAGGTATTGTGCTCACTGTTGTTACAAGGGTGTCAAAAGACTTTTATTTTGTGCTTGATGTTTGCTCAACTTTGGGCATATTTGACAGCCATTGCTCTTACTGCATGATAAAAATAGGAAAGGATGTGGGGGGAAGGAAGGAGTCAGAGTGAGTCAAGAGTTATTAAAGTGCCAAATGCCCAGAGAATCTCCAAAGTCCATATTTGCCACATCTGATGTGGATTGCATCAAGGAGTGGGAAAGCCATAACACCCACAGAGAGAGGCAGGAGGTGATAAGTCCTGAGCCCTCTGGATGTGCCTCTCTCTGCTTTCAACAGGGATTGTGCCTACCCATTGTCCCATGGACTGCTCTTCAAGGACTCACTATTTGCTCTTCAAGGCCTGATGGATCCCAGCGCTCCTAGAGGAGAGCATCTTCTGTAGGGTTTTCCTGCCCTTTTCCTTTCAAATTAAAGAGCTGTGCACCATTCTCCTATTTTTCATGTAGCAAGTGACTAGGAATTTTTACATCCTTGCAAAGGACAGGAATCTCTGCTGGCCCATGCAAGGGAAAGGCAGGCTCTGATACAGGCTGCCCTGCCTGCTCTGCAGAGCACTGGCTAATAAGTAGGGGTTGTACATGGCTTTGGTTTGTAAAATATTAAATAAATTAGTATCTTCTGCTGCTGCCCTTGGATAGAGTGTTAATATGAGCAGCATAACAACTGCTGCACTTCATCCCGGAGGTGGCTTCATTTTAGTGGCCTTGAAAAGCTGGGGTGCATGATGCAGAATTTTGATTTGCTACTGTAGAGGCATTACACAAATTTAAATATTTTTTGCTATTTAGCAAAACATGCTATTTATCTCATAGATGAAGTGAAGGCTTTGGAAAAACTACTCATGTAACAATAACCTGGCCATTCTGTTCTTTCCTTTCCTGTTCAGTTTCCCACACTGCTTCTCGGTAGTGCTCTAAATGGACTGATTTTGAGCATCACTAGTGTGCTGTTCTTGGTTTTGCTAAAACTCTGGAGAATTATACCAGTACTTGACCCTTCTTCCCTTTTCCCTATCCCTCTAATAGATTTAATCACAAGATTTTTTTCTTTTCTTCCTGACTTATGCTATAATCACCAGGATATTCAATCTGTTAAAACACCATGATGTATACACAAGAATATGTAAGTATTTCAATTTTACAGGCATAGACAAGTGAGATGGCAATGCAGCAGTAGCAGGAACAGGTAAGAAGTCCTGAGTTCTCAAATTTTTACACTGTGCTTAATCCTTACACACAAGCCCACCCTTTTTAATCCAAACAAGAACATATTTTATAAGCAGGTGGCCATGAACCTCATCTCTGGGTTGGAAACAAGCTGTGCCTATTCATTGTGAGCTACAGTTTTATTTTCGACTTGGGACTGATGTTACTGGCATTTGACATGACCACATAGCAAATACTGGGTGGCAGGTCCTCTTCTGATTTGCTTTTGCTGACAGGTATTCTAACATCACTCCGGTTAGTTCAGACCCAGTTCGTGGCAGTTTCCAGTCCTGTAGGCCTGTCATGGTATCATAATATCGCTGCAACAAACAGCCTTTTGCTGGCACTTAGCAGTGGAGCACATGCCAGAGATTCATGTGAATCACAAGGAAATGGTTCCCACTACTGAGTACATTAAGTTAAAGGAGAAAGCTATTTCCATAGTAACCACATATGGTAGGTCAGATGGTGACTTTCCAGATTTACCACCAGTGGTTTTGATCCTGAATTATTTATACAGTGAATTTAGCTTCTCCGGTCTTCTTGGCACGTTGCCTGTGAATCTCCATGTTAACATGTGGGAGAAAAGGGAAGTTTTATATGTAGTGCCAGAAAGGCTTAAACTTGATGTTTTCATTCACAGATGAAACTTTGCTATTCTCATGGCAAGTATCAATGCAAATAATAGTGGAAACACTTGGTCTCACTAATCTGCTTTTTACTAGGGGCTCTACGGTAGATACTAATTTGAACACGTTATAGGTGGAGCTGGTAGTAATTGCTATGCCTGTATTGCCAAATATTTTCCCACTATAAGACCTGCTTTTCTCACTGGAAACTCCTTGAAGCTCAAAATGCTTTGGCTGAAATTCATCAGTTCTCCTGTTTCTTTGGACTGTGACTTTTGGAAGAAAATTTCAGCCAATTGCAGGCAGAATTTGGGGGTGAAGTATTGCTTTGTTCACGTCAAAGTTTTCTTAAAATTATTTTGCTGAGAAACTTGACTAGCTTTAGTATTAGGAGCAAGCACCTAAAATTGCACAGTAAAGTCATCTTAACATCATGATTTATCTTCACTTGTTCCCAAGAATTATAGCCAAATGTGGTGAAAGTATAAATATTTTATTAATTTCAGAGTAGATTTACATTATCGGCTCCTTTTCCAACCCTCTGAGCTTGTTAGGGCTTTGCAGAGCCCAACTTTTCAGCTTTTACTAATAGCAGACCTGGGGGAATGAGGGACATGGTATTTTATAACCTTGTGGACACCCCTTTGTGGATTCTGGTGTAAAATAGTCCTGAAACCCCTCTGTTATTGGTGATTATTTCTGAAACCCACTGTCAGAGTGAGAGACAGCTCTGCATGGAAGAGAAGAGCTCCCTGCTAATGGGTGGATACGGTTGAAGTCCCTGTCCCAGCCTAGCTAAGGCATCTCTACAGGTCCCCACTATGGCATTTTGGTTTTTGCTGGCTGGGAGGTGGTGTTTGGTCAGTAAGGATTAGCTGTGAGCTGCAGGGCAAGCAACAGTGTTTAGCATGTCTCAGACCCCTGGACTGAGACCCCCTTTGACAGAATTTGGCACTGTTAAATATAGGTTTTCTTTACACTTTGTCCTATCAGACATCAGCCCTGGGCCATAAGGACTCATTGCACAGCTCCATCCTGCCAGTTGGCTCCTTTGCCCAGGAGGTTTTTGTCAGGGGTGCTCCCAGCCAGATCGGCTTCTCTCCCTTACAGAGAAGTCATCCCCTGAAAGGAGCAGAGGCTGCTGGGCCATACCAGATCACTCACCATCACAGGCGAAAGCAGTGCAACCACCATGGAGATCCCACAGAGACGGCAGCAGCAGAAGTTGAGGGATGGACTAGTTTCTGCCAGACAGCAAAGCCTTGGGCTGGGAAAGTCCTGCTAGGGAAGATACCCTGCAGTGAGGATGCAAAGTTGTCCTGGTCAGCTAGGGGTCTACGGTGTGACTCTGATGTACATTAATTGTGGGCAGGAGGTAAGTGAGAAGATGGCCTCTGTGGAATTGGTGTGTTGGGACTCAGTTGTGGAGAACTGCCACAGGGACATACAGCTGCCCAGAAATCAGAGACATGGACATAACGTAATCTTGCCTCTCTCTTTAACTGAGGCTCATAATAGTGTTTGAAACCAATATCACGTGTGGTTACCAGTGAGGTCTATGTGTTGCCTTCCACCCTTGCCATGGAGCTGAAGGGATCAGGGTCCCATGGCAAGCTTTTAGCCAGCAGAATTAGCTTAAAATCCAAATTCTTTGGATGGGGAAACTGTGCTCAAGGCTCATCAGCTTCTCTATCCAGTAAAGTGATTGGCAACAGATTTGCTTATGCAAAGATCTGGCGCCCATTCCACTGACACTTGGCTTCTGTGTTTTGTTCTCATCCTTTCTCTGATTTCTCCTGTCTTCATGATCTCCTGTTGCTTTGTCATACCCTCAGTCAAGGTGGAAAAGGTCCAACTGCATGCTCAGCCATGCCTTCATGCTCTCTCAGTGCGGTTCCTCTAAGCATTTTGTTCTTGGGTCTTCACTTTTCATACTGTTTTGAATTCTCAAATATAATGCCTCAGGGAGGTGGCTGTCAGATCAGTGTGATGTTTTGGGTAATTGTATGGTTTTAAGGACTGAAGTTCACCAGCTAGAGTCTAGTGTGTTAAATGCACTGGAAGCAGGTGCTCAGCTGCTCAGCAATGTCAGATGGGTCTTTTCCAGTCCCCAAAACAGAAGGAGGGGAGTTAATTTGATTCATGCTGGCATTTTTTATTCCATGGCAGAAAATTTCTCTTTCAAGGTCATGTTGTCAGCTCACATCACTGCTTCAGGATGACCTGGTTAGGGAGCTGCTGTCCTATCACCTCCCTTATTATTTGCTCAGTTTCTGGTCTGTGGTTTAGGTTACAGGGAGATATAACATTTTTCTCTTTCTGCCTGGAGCTGAGCAGATTCTTGTGTTGAAGTACAATCCTGGAGTTTTCCTGTTTCAGTGTGACACTCAACTGGTATTTGAAGAACTTAAAACCAGAAGGAATGCTCTTGATTCCAGCTTTTCACGGCATCATTTCCATATGCTTTCCTGTTGATGGCCCAACACTTGCTCCACAGCCCTGCAAAACAGTGCAAACACTGCCCAGCAGAATATGGAACAACTCATAGTGTTGTGCATGGTAATGTTACCAGTTACTTCTTTGGACTCACAGATCGGTTGGGTTTTAACCCTTGGAGCCACAACCTTTCACTGGAGCCTCCTGCTCCAGATTGAATATTTTCTGAAAGGTTTGGCAGAGACTGCTCTGTTGTATGTGAGATGAGAGAACGGTCCCTTGCTCAGCCCTTGCCTAAGAGAGGAAATACCCATGCAGCCATCTGTTGAGGACAGCCAGCACCTTGCCCTGGAGAAAGGCTGGCTACTCTCTTGGCCAGGCTGTCCATGTGCTGGGTTGACCGCTGTGGAAGCCTGCCCGCATTGGGTCATAAAAATCTCGGTTTGGAAGTAGACAAATCAGTGAGTTTTCCATTTATTTCAGCAGGAGAAAAACCAGGCCTGTAATTCCTAACAGCATCATGTAGTCATAAAATACAGAAGAATGAAGAAATAACTAGCAAAAAAATCAACACAGAAACCACCCTCGTGTCAAGCAGGTTTGCCAGCAATTTTTTTTCCAAATGAATATAACCATTTTGCCACTCTGGCTGCGATGCAAAAAGCATTAACTCCCTCCCTCTGCCCCACCCCAAATCCTATTATTTCATGTCTAAACCGCAACGTGCCTTGATGTGAAGCATGTAAGAATTGTTCTCTGGAGCTGCTGAATTGCTGATGAGAATGTGTCACTGAATTCTTCTGCATTTTAGCTTCTTTCTTCAGTGACAGAGAGATAGAGGGTGATTCAGAATGGGTTGGGACTGGATGGCCATACTCCTAATGCAGGTACCTGAGGTTAGGTGGGACAAATGTAGACTGACAGTTGTCCTTCAGATATTGGCTCTGTTCCACAATCTCAGATGTTGGATTTGTCTAGTTGGCTAATTTCTCATAGTCACCACTCCTTTTCAAAATCATCTTCACTAAAGCCAGGGCCCAGGTGAGTTATTCAGTGGGTGAGAGATGCAAAACAGCATAATTTGGATTGGGAGAAATCTCTAGACTTCACCTGGCCCAACCTCCCACTCAAAGCAGAGCTGACTTTGAAATCAGAGCACGTTGCTCAGGGCCTTGTCAGATCAAGTCTTGAATATCTCCAACACTGGAGATTCCCCACCTTCTCTGGGTACTTTCTCCACTGGTGAACCGTGCTCACAGTGATATATTTTTTCCTTGTGTCTATGTAGAATTTCCCTTGTTCTGGTTTGTGTCTGTTGCCTTGTGTATCTTCACTGTCCCCCTCTGAGAAGAGATGGACTTCACCTTCTTTGTGCCCTCCCATTAGACAGTTGTAGACAGCAGTAAGATCTCCCCTGAGCCGTTTCTTGTCCAGGCTGAACAAGGTTGTCTCTCTCAGCTTCTCTTCCTACGTTGTATGCTCTAGCCCCCAACCACCTTGGTGGCCCTCTGTGGGACTTAATCTGGTCTGTCAATGTCTGCATTGTGTTTGGAAGCCCAAAGCTGGCCACAGTTTTCCATCTGTGGCTATACCAGTGCTGAAGAGAGGGGAGGCTCTCTCCCTTGACCTGCTGGCTTCAGTCTTGCTGCAGCTCAATATGAAGTTGGGAAGGGTGCACTGCTGACTCGGGTTCACTTGGTGTTCACCAGGATCCCAGGTCCTTTCCTGCAAAGCTGCTCCCAAGCCAGCTGTCTCCCAGTCTGTACAGCTGCATGGAGCTGCTACATCCCAGCATACCTGAATGATGGAAAAATTGTGGAATATCCTGGTATGTAGGTGACCAGGAGGCTGGGGGGAGTAATGTCCCTCAGAGTGTGGGGGACTGATATTTGGCTTCTATCACCACAACAGCTTAATCTGTATCAAGCTGTGGTGTGACCTGGTGTTAAATGGTGAAACAAAGGTGCAGAAACACCATCGGTTGCAAATTGTGCAGTTCTGTAACGAAACACGTCACATGCAACTTTTGCAGCAGTCTTTGGGCTTCTTCCTTTTTCCACTAGAGGGACCCAAATGCAAATAAAAGCTCTAATTTATCAGCTGGGAAAAAGTGTATGTGGGGTCAAGTATATTAGTATTGAACGAAAGGCAATATTTTCTCCCTCTTAGTATTTTTATTAAGGACCTGATTCACCATTCATTGAGTGCGAGGTGGAAATACTCAGAGACTTTAAGCTAAGACCTGTGCTCCCTATTTCAGAACCAGTTTCCAAGGCTTGAATATCTCAAATGTTAATAGCTAAAATAGCTGCAAGTCAAAGACGAGTCTTGACCATTAGCCAGAATGTGTCCTTTTGTGGGCAGTGCATATTTCAGTTTCCGTGTCCATCTTACCAGTGACCTCTCTGCTGTGGCTCCCTGACACTGCTCTTTTCTGCTCACACGGTTTCTGTTTCAGCTGACTGAGGGGAGGGAGGGAAAAAATCACGGCTCATCACTGA
This sequence comes from Balaeniceps rex, assembly GCA_013401315.1. Lineage (NCBI taxonomy): Eukaryota > Metazoa > Chordata > Aves > Pelecaniformes > Balaenicipitidae > Balaeniceps > Balaeniceps rex. Next base: position 47,352 of record VYZW01012710.1, read on the forward strand.
GTGTTTGAAACCTATTAGAAACAAAAGCGCAGAGGGGATGGGGATCTGGATCTTCTGTCCTAACACTTTGGAAAGAAAGGCAAAAGAAAAAAAGGCTGAAGGGAAAAAGACAGTAGCTGATGTTTTTTGCGTTTCATACTGGAAAAACCATAGGATTAACCCTTCCTTCCCCCACCCAAACTTATCCACCACAAGATTCACTTACAAAGGCTGCTTTAACTTCAAAACACTGCTGATTAGCTCCAAGTCATCTGAATAAATGTCCTTCCTGGAAAACCAAATCTGAAATAGGTACTGGGGGAGGATGAGACAAAACATTTATTAAAAAGCTGAGTTTCCCCTTTTTTTCTCACTTGGAAAAAGAAATAGCTGAACACATGAGTGTGGCTTAACCTTATGCACCCACTGGCTCTACCAAAAACCCAGCCTTGAATGTCTTCTAACTATAGAAGTGTTTAATAAAGGAACAAAGATTTACCGCTGCTTGGGCTGCACAACCAGTTTGGCTGCAGAAAGCTGTGACCATCTGTCCTGGTCCAACAGGACTGCTCACGGTTTTCCCTTAGCACACAATCCTGCTCAGAAACAGACTTAGTTTCACTGGAGGAGGCTGGGACCAAAACTCTCTGGGATAGCTGGGCTTAATGACCAGGCACCCGAGCAGGCAGGATGGGAGGGGAGCAGGCAGCTGGACTTTAAAGCACCGACTATTGGCACTGGTTGTTTGTTGTTTCCTTCTTGATTTGCTTTTCTGAATTGCCAGGCTCGTATCTGTCCCTTTCGCACTCTTCTGTTGTTGGCAGGTTTCCTCCTGTGCTCCGCCAGCAAGACCCTCACTCCTCTTCCGCTCACCCCTTATCAAGGTTAAAAGGGGAAGGTGTCAAAGGCTGCCAGAAATAGGTCCTCTGGGCTCCGTTCTTCCTGTCTCCCATGTTATTAAAACCAACGCCCCTTTCTGTCCATCTTGGCAGGACAGAGAATTTAACTCAGATGAGAACTATAATTGAAGAGGAGGAGGGTGCTGGCCCTGGGACCAACGGTTCAGAGTCTGGAAAGGGGGAGAGGGAGGGGGCCTCAAGCACATCTACCCTGTGGTCAGACATGGGTCCACCATGCTCATTTTCACCTGCCATGTTGTCCTTACCCATGGACAAACTCAGACTGAAGAGTGCGGGAGTCCTCTGAGGGAAGGAGGATGGACAGTGCCTTCATGCAGCCCCTGCTCTTCTTCTATGCTGACACCCAGACCCCATCCCTGCGTTGGGGAAGGACTGGTGGGGTGGATGATTTGGTAAACTTTGGATTTAGAGGCAGACTCAACCAACAAAAGAAGTATTTGGAGTTTGTGTAGTTTTCCTAAATTTCTGGAGCAAAGAAAGGTCTAATATTTTTATGCTGTTAAGATTGCTAGGGCTTTTGCTAATAAAGAAATGCTGTAAAAATAGTTATCACCAGTTGACCTGATTAAGCTGACCTCTGTAGCCAGACCCACAGCTCCTTTTTTTGTTTTCCTGCAGGTCTTTGTATTTCCCTCCTCCCTTATCGTTACCTGTCCTGCACACTTCTCTCATAATCTGCTGCTGACAGTTTTCTATTAGGCATAATTTCCTGACCATCTTGTATATAACTTTGACATGCTGTAAATTTTGAGATTTATATGGAGTCATATGAACTGTGCTCTTGAGACACTTGAAAGAAAAACATTGAAACGGACAGTCTTGGCAGGAAAAGTACAACTGGAGAGCTGGAAGGCCAATCCATAAGAGGTAGTTAAAGCCTAGTCAGTGTGAGATGATTAAGATGAAACAGGTCCTCAGCTTTGTCACTGCTTGGGACTGAGCCATCAGTGACTGTAAGTGCTATGATGTGCACTTGGGTGGATGCTAGACAAGAAAACCCCCTGATGTGCAGCATATTCCTGCTTGAAGCTCACCAGTATCTGGAAGCCAGGTGGGCTTGGAGAATCCCGAGCAGCCAGAGCTTTGCAAAAAACTGGCAGAGCTGAAATACCTTTGAGTGACAAGACTGAAATCTCCTTTCGAGGCATGCCTGCCTTAAAACTGGGTCCCGTCTCTGTTCATTTTTCAGTTTTCATTTCTGAAAGTATGCTGGTTTGCAGAAGAAACTGAACTCAGCAGTCATGAGTGTACAGGCAGCCTCATTCTTTAAAAACACGCAAGTCATTAGTGGTTTTGGAATCAGGCTCATAATCCTAATGCACACCACCCAAGATCTGGAGAGCTGCTTGGTATTGGAGTCAGTCTGGTACAGTTTGGTAGTGGCACAGTCCTAGCTAGTGTGCTAGGACTGGTCTTTCCTGATCTTACAGCAAAACACTTCCCTTGCAGCTGGACTGCCTCAGCTCCTGTCCTC
>VYZW01012710.1:49817-74125 GCA_013401315.1 Balaeniceps rex
TCAGCTCCTGTCCTCAGCTGGTAAGTCCCCACTACCAGCTTTGCTAACCCAGGCTTGAGAGAGAGCGGAGGAACTGATGGTGCCGGCAACTGTCTTTGTAGAGTCTTTTTAGATACCATGCAAAGGAGAACAGTCTCCAAAAGGGAAGAGGGAAACCCCCCCCATTTTTAAAGAGGAAAAAATATTACAAAGAGAGTTCTTCTCAAGAGCCATGGCCATGTAGAAGCCTTCCTTGCACACAGCTAGCCTGGCATCTGTGCCCTTGCTGGGCCAGCATAAACCTAGGTGAGAGTATGGAAAGAGTCTGCACCTAATTCATTGATCAGGCATCACTGATCCCTGCTAAATCATAGCTGACAGACATGCAAGAAGGACAATCTGAAGAACTCATTTGGTGTGACCTATGGGTCAGTTCTTATACATGAAAATGTAGTTAGAGGCTGACAGAGGTATTGCTTGTACAGGGTGAAAGCTGAGGTTGTGGCCTCCTATGTGATGTAATGTAATTTGGCAAGGCAGGGCTCTCTCTGACTGTGCTGGTGCCTGCCCTCCATCCTGAACATAGTATCTGAGACACTCTATCTCTAGCCTTCTGTAGCATCTCAGAAACAAAGCTGAAAATATCTATTGCTAATCCCTCAAAGGTTTTTGCTGAAAGCAGAGTGTATTGAGATGTTTAAAGGCATGGAAGGCTTGAGGTGAGTTGTTCCTACTTAGGTCCACGTTATGAGTTAAATCTTTGGAGTAATTTTCATGCCTGTGGTGAAATAGTCATGCTGCTGTTTCATTTGTGGGCTGCAGTGGGAAGTTTTCTAAGATATATAGGATAATTTGCCTTTGTCTCAAAACTCTAGGTAATATATCTTTGAAGGCTTAGTATGCCAACTTCAATATACCTGTGATTAGTTTGACATTATGGAGCATTTTTGTCATGGACAGGAGTTTGGCTGTTTTTTTAAAAAAGATCTAGACAGCACCTGACATCTTTTTACATTAGGGAAGATTCAAAACAGTCAGACCATGGAAACAGCAGGAACTCAAGACACTCTCAGGACAAAGACTTCAACATTAAAGTAGCCAGTTTGTAACACAAGCTCCATTGTCAAGTGACCCATCTTTCAGAAAATGTGTATCCTGTGGTAAACCTCACTGTTTTCACAGTGGATGGTCCCTCATGGAGGACAGCAAGACCACTTCTTGGGAGAGGTAGACAAACCCAGAAGAAGCAAGTAAGCAGGAATCACTACGTTTAGATTTTCTAATGTTCATCAAAATGAAACGTTTTCTATTTATAATGTTGTCAATTGCCAAGTACTTACATTGGTTTTTATTTAATGTGGTTACTAGTATTCTCTCTTTTTCAAGGGTCAGCAAATGAAAAAGGGATCTTTAATTTCTCTTTTGTTGAAACCAATTTTGAACTCTCTCTTGATCTCACTGAGAATAGGGTGGGGCCAATATTAATTCCATGTGATAAATAAGTAAAAGAAGAGCTCTATGAAAGTTTTTTTTGAGCTGGCATTGTTTTGGAGCTCTGACAGAAAATTGTCAATGGTGACTGATGCACTGAGGTCAGGATCATTGTATATGCTATTCATTGTATTCCTTATTGCTAACTGAAAGCACAATGGTATTCCCGTTTTTGAGATCCTTTGTACCTACTGCTATTTGTAGACAAGGAAAAATTATTGCAGCTTCTCATAACTGAATACCAGGAGAGATATCAGAAATTTTCATTTGGTTGCTGCTTTAGATTACAGAACAAAATTAGTTGCATATGTAATAAGGCTACTGATGCCATGAGAAAATGATTTGTGACTCATGAGAAAACTTCTTAGCCAAAAATATACAAAGTTAATTGGGAAATGATTTTTTTTTTCCCCTATGTGGCAAGACATGTCAGCCATATATTTCTCACCACATAATTGGCAGGAAAACAAAGCAATTTTATAGTCTTGTATTGTGCTACAATATTTTGGTTATTGTAAACCTTTGCAATCACCCAATTACAAGGTACCAAAGAGAAATGAGATTCAACAATAGTTCAGGACTCTACTCAGCTCCTAAGTACCTTGAAAGCTCTGAAAGTATCCCAGTTTTCACATCCACACATCTATTACTTTTCCTCTCTGACAATGGTCAAGCTAAAAGCAGTAGGTTCAACCCAAATGTGTTAGGTTTAACTCTGCGTGCTTAGATCAACTCAGCATCGCAAGTCCACTGCCTATTTTCCCAGAAATTTCCATAGATTAATTGTAGTTATTAAATCACTTTAAAAGTACTAATCTTCCAACCCAGATATTGGCACAAGCGTTTCCCACATTTCAGTAGAGTAAGAACAGTCTAATCTACCTCTTTGTGACAGCTGACCTCTTAAATCTGGAGGAAGTACCAGCTCAGTGCTAATGTTGCCAGTCTTTGGTTGATGCAGGAGGCATTCTCTTTCCTCCAACCTAGGAAGTATGTTTGGATTCTTAAAGTTTTTCCTGGCATTGCAATGCTTTCCTAGCCAAAATGATGGCATGTTCTTTCATCAGGAGGATATTCTGATGATGAGCACCATAGAAATGTGAATAACAAGTAACTAAGATCTGTGTGATGCATGTGTCACAGTGAAAGCTCAGAACTTAATGAGATTTTTCATAATTTAAATTTACAATAAAACAAGTCAATCTGACAGTTATGACCAACTTCAGTAACATAGCAGGCTTGAAGTCCTCAAGATCATCTGTTACAGAATTCAAACCATGCTTTTTCTTATTAGGATAGACATACATAATTATTTAAACTCACAGTAATAAAGCTATAGTTCTCTGGGCTGGTTGACAAAGGACCCATAATAAAGGAGAACTAATCCATCCTGGGATAGGGATAGCTAGCAGAAAAAGATTATACCCTATCATATATTACTTCTTTTACAGGATCCTTGCTACATGCAGTGCGTAGGGTGAAAAATGTTAATTGAGATGGTGTGGGACTAAGGCTATTGTCTGTAGGGTCCCAGCCTCATTAGCTGCAAAATTTGGAAAGTGTGAAGGGAGCAAATAAAGGGATTTCAGAAAGAGAAAGCGTGGCCTAATATTTAATGCAGTCGAATACCACCCTGAAGAGCTGGATTCTTGCCTAGCCTCTGAGCTACTATGTGATGCTGAACCGAGCTTTCCACAGCAGGGAAGTGGCCCTGCTGTTGGTGTAAGAGCTGGCTGGTTGTTCGCCAGAAGATGGGATCTTGGGGCTCAGGTCTTCCTGCTGCTTGAGAAAACTGAAAACTGCTTCCCTGATCCCAGGGTGATGGGCTATAGAAGGGGAGAAGGGAGCACTGAGGCCACTTTCTGGTGTTATCTGCGGTGTCGGGGCAGCAAATCCGCTTGGATCAGTGCCATGGATCCAGAGAGCGTCCTGGACTGTGTGGAAGATAACTTCCTGACACAGCTGGTGAGTGAGCCAACTAGGGAAGGTGTCCCACTGGACCTGTTGTTTGTCAACATAGAAGGACCTGTGGGCAATGTGATGGTTGGAGGCCTTCTTGGGCATAGCGGTTACGGGATGATAGTTTTCAATTCTTGGAGAAGTAAGGAGGGGGGTCAGCAGAACTGCTGCCTTCAACTTCTGGAGGGCAGACTTTGGTCTGTTTAGGAGACAGGTTGACAGAGTCCCTTGGGAGGCAGTCCTGAAGGGCAAAGGAGTCCAGGAAGGCTGGACACTCTTCAAGAAGAAAATCTTAAAAGCACAGGAGCTTGCCATCCCCATGTGCCAAAAGATGAGCCGGTGGGGAAGGAAACTGGTCTGGCTGAACAAATAGGAGAGTTTCTGACCTTAGGAAGAAGGGGACGCAACTCAGGAAGACTACAAGGATGTCGTGAGGTTATGCAGGGAGAAAATCCGAAGGGCCAAAGCCCAACTAGAAATTAATCTGGCTACTGTCATAAAAGACAACAAAAATGTTGCTATAAATACATTAACAACAAAAGGAGGGCTAAGGAGAATCTCCATCCTTTATTGGATGCAGTGGGAGACATAGTGACAAAGGATGAGGAAAAAGCTGAGGTACTTAATGCTTTCTTTGCCTCAGTCTTTAATAGTAAGACCAGTTCTTCTCTGGGTACCCAGCCCCCTGAGCTGGAAGACAGGGACGGGGAGGAGAATGAAGCCCCCATCATCCAAGGGGAAATGGTTAGTGACCTGCTACACCACTCAGACACACACAAATCTATGGGGCTGGATGGGATCCACCCAAGGGTACTGAGGGAGCTGGGGGAAGTTCTCACCAAGCCACTTTCAATCATTTATCAACAGTCCTGGCTAACCGGGGAGGTCCCAGTCGACTGGATGTGACACCCATCTACAAGAAGGGCCTGAAAGAGGATCTGGGGAACTACAGGCCTGTCAGTCTGACCTCGGTGCCAGGGCAGGTTATGGGGCAGATTGTCTTGAGTGGCATCATGCGGCACGTGCAGGACAACCAGGTGATTAGGCCCAATCAGCATGGGTTTATGAAGGGCAGATCCTGCTTGACTAACCTGATCTACTTCTGTGACAAGGTAACCCACTTAGTGGATGGGGAAAAGGCTGTGGATGTTGTTTACTTCGCAGTTTAACTCCAGCTGGCAGCTAAGCACTACACAGCTGCTCACTCACTCCCCTCCTCGGTGGGATAAGGGAAAGAATCAGAAGAGTGAAAATGAGAAAACTCTTTGGTTGATAGAAAAGCAGTTTAACAGGTAAAGCAAAAGCTGTGCATGGAAGCAAAGCAAAACAAGGAGTTCATTCACTACTTCCCATCGGCAGGCAGATGTTCAGCCATCTCCAGGAAAGCAGGGCTCCATCACATGTAACGTGATGTACTTGGAAAGACAAACGCCATAATTCTGAATGTCCCCTCTTCCTTCTTCTTCCCCCAGTTTGATATGCTGAGCATGACATCATATGGTATGGAATATCCCTTTGGTCAGTGGGGTCAGCTGTCCTAGCTGTGTCCCCTCCCAACTTCTTGTGCACCCCCAGCCTACTCACTGGTGGGGTGGGGTGAGAAGCAGAAAAGGCCTTGACTCTGTGTAAGCACTGCTCAGCAGTACCTAAAACATCCCTAAAACAATGTTTCCAGCACAAATCTAAANCTAAACCATCCCTAAAACAATGTTTCCAGCACAAATCTAAAACATAGCCCCGTACTAGCTACTATGAAGAAAAATAACTCTATCCCAGCCAAAACCAGCACATGTACCTAGACTTTAGTAAAGTCTTTGACACCGCTTCCCACAACATTCTCCTGAAGAAACTGGCTGCTCATGGCTTGGATGGGCGTACACTTCGCTGGGTGAAAAACTGGCTGGATGGCCAAGCTCAAAGAGTTGTGGTGAATGGAGTTAAACCCAGTTGGCCACCGGTCACAAGTGGTGTTCCCCAGGGCTCAGTATTGGGGCCAGTTCTGTTTAACATCTTCATCAACAATCTGGATGAGGGGATTGAGTGCACCCTTAGTAAGTTTGAGGATGACACCAAGTTGGGCAGGAGTGTTGATCTGCTTGAGGGTATGAATGCTCTACAGAGGGATCTGGACAGGCTGGATCAATGGGCCTGAGGCCAATTGTATGAGGTTCAACAAGGCTGAGTGCCAGGTACTGCACTTGAGTCACAACAACCCCACACAACGCTACAGGCTTGGGAAGAGTAGCTGGAAAGCTGCCTGGTGGAAAAGGACCTGGGGGTGTTGGTCGACAGCCGGCTGAATATGAGCCAGCAGTGTGCCCAGGTGGCCAAGAAGGCCAACGGCATCCTGGCTTGTATTAGAAATAGTGCGGCCAGCAGGACCAGGGAAGTGACCATCCCCCTGTACTTGGCACTGGTGAGGCCGCACCTTGAATGCTGTGTTCAGTTTTGGGCCCCTCATTACAGGAAAGATATTGAGGTGCTGGAGTGTGTCCAAAGAAGGGCAGCGAAGCTGGTGAAGGGTCTAGAGCACAAGTCTTATGAGGAGTGGCTGAGGGAACTGGGGTTGTTTAGCCTGGAGAAAAGGAGGCTGAGGGGAGACCTTATCGCCCTCTATAACTACTGAAGGAGGTTGTAGCAAGGTGCGTGTCAGTCTCTTGCCCCAAGCGACAAGCAATAGGATGAGAGGAAATGGCCTCAAGTTGCACCAAGGGAGGTTTCGACCAAATGTTAGGAAAAATTTCTTCACTGAAAGTGTTGTCAAGTACTGGAACAGGCTGCCCAGGGAAATGATTGAGTCACCATCCTTGGAGGTATTTAAAAGAAGTGTAGATGTGGCGCTTAGGGACATGGTTTAGTGGTGGACTTGGTAGTGATAGGTTAACGGTTGGACTTGATGATCTTAAAGGTCTTTTCCAACCTAAGTGATTCTATGAGGTCACACAAGCCTGTGTTCCATAGGTTAAGAACATGCACGCTGTTACTGTGCCTCAGTTGGCAGTCAGAAAGTTTACCTGAGCCCTTATTTTTACTGCTCAAGTTTATTTTGATTTCAGTTTCTGTTCTAGCATGGCAAAAAAATATTTCAGGAAACACAAATTCAGTCTATTCCACTGCTTCGCTTTTGTTCAAGTGTAAATAATAAACAACTGAAAGTCATCTGAGGGATCCAGCCTTACTGTTCTCTAACCTCCCACATTTCAATATGAAAACAGTAGGGTTAAGTAGGCCTTCACATCAAACCAAGAAGCTAGTTTGCATTTGGCTGCTGTCCTTCCTTAGAGTTGCCTTGTCAGCACAGGAGGTGGAAGGTCTCAGTGCATTCTGTGAGGTCCATGTGCAGACCCTGCATTGGGCAAGGGCTAAAATATTGGGGCCAGTGTTTAGATAGGGTTAACATTTCCTAATGCCCAAATCCTAATTCTTGCTTGGAGTACAGGCTTTCTGGCTTTCTGTACTGGTTTCTGGGGTGTCTGACCCTCTCCGATGTTTGGGTCCCAACTCTGGTGATCTGAGGCACCCAGCTGGGCACAGCTTCCTAATCCTTAGGTGTTGTGATACAGAGTCACCAAGAGCTGTTCCAGCTCTGGGCCAAAGACAATACTTGGCTTCTACCTCTGTTCATGTCAGCAGTGTCCCTCCACAACCCCTGCCTCCAAGCCAGTGCCCGTTGCAATCCCCATAACTTGAATCCCCAATACTCTTCTTTTGTTAGAATATTTAAATGCAATATGTAACAAGACTGACACAGAGCACCTTAGCCTATAGATGTGTGCGGGTGAACAGAAGGTGAGTTAAAGTTCTAGAAAATGCAGCTCAATCCCCACCATGGTACAGCAGGGCTGAGAATTGAGGCCAGATTCCCGGATTTTCCCTGCCTGTCCTTGGAAAGTAAATCCTTCCTTTCAAAAAATGGTTTGTGGTCTGTGCCCGTGTGGCACCTTGCAATGGACTCAGAAGTGCTGGTACTTCACCCCTCACTACTGACACATGAGCTATCTCTCACCTGAGATAGCAGGGCATGTGCACTTGAAGGTTGATCATTGGATACCTCCAAAAAGCCCTCTTTGCTCTGAATTCTGCTTCATTTATCTGAGTAAGTGGAAAGTGAACTCCTCAGATTGAATATTAATTAGGCCAAATTAATGCAAACCAGAAGGGAAACAAAAAAAGAACTGCTAGTAAGGATCATCCACTAGTCTGTGATTGGATAATATGTTTGGAGAGCATTGCTCTCTTAAAGGAGTTAATGAAAGACACCAAGACACCATTCGTGACTGTGGTTATGTACTGAGAAGTCAGCAAGCCCCTGCTATGATTTATTCAGGAAAATCCATGGGAGTGGTGGAGAGGGGGAAAAAGAAAGAGCAGCCTAAACTTCTGGTGCCAGAGCTTTTATGCCTTCATATCAGCTCCAGGAGTTTTCTGGCTGCAACTTGTAAAATTCTTTGGATATCCCCTGACGTTTCTTCCCCCTCAGCCCAGCATCATGGGCCTTGCGCCTACCCATTTTACCATGTCCTACTTCTGCCTTATCTTCACACTGTCTCTCTTTTGACCTCCACTCACCTCCATGATAGACCAGGCCTCCTTAAACAGAATGGCCATGTATTGTTTTCTTTTGATTAACACCTTTTCCTGTGACCCTCTTATCCAGGTGAGCTCAGGTGTCACCTCATTCTGTCTTCCAGTGCACATTCCTTCTCCAAGAGCCAATATGCTCAATGAAAACTGATTCAGTTTACCTTAAATTAGGCACCCACTGCCTGGTGAACTGAATTGCTCCACTGAGTATGTTGTCAGGAGCTCTCTCCAGGTGTCCATACACAGCTCCTGAGAGGCACCTGATACTTCAGCTCCTGGTCTCCATCTGCCTGTCCACTGTTGGTCCTGTATCACATCTGCTAGCACTTTGCAGATATCTCTCATGTTCCATGGTAACTCCCGTATCACAAGATCCCTGTGTGTAGGCAGCTGAATTGAGGTCTAGATATTGGCAGATCCTACAGGATGCTGGTCTTCAGCTCTGCCACAGCCCTGCCCTGCCCAGCCATGGGCCCCACGGAGCCCATTCTCATCCCTCCGACTCTGCCCAGCCATTCCAGAGCTGTCTCTGACCCTGTTTTGCCTCACTGGTCCTGCTCCTGACCCCAGCCTGTGGCCTGATATCCCAACATGGCCTTGGGCCCATGGAGGTGCGTGATGCCTGGGGCTGTGGCCTGATCCCAACTTTTCCCCGCAACCTACCCTGCTTCCCCAGTTAAAGTCTTTGCTAATGAGTTCTTGAATGCCCTCTGTCTGGTTGGTTTAACCCAGTGTTGGGGTCCATGTGGCAATGAAAATAAGTTGTACTATAAATGGCCGCACTAGAAGCGTTGGCCTCAAGACAAGTATCACAAGCAGCTTTAATCACAAATCACACTCAATGGGGCTGCACAGCAGCCAAAATGGAGATAAACTGAGCAACTTTTGAAAAAAATTGAGCCATTTCAGATACAGCAGCTGATTTATTATTACTCATTTTCTATGCACTTAATTAAACAGATTTTTCTGTTTATGAATTCTGTTTCAAGTATTTTTCTAATACTGGGAAACAAGCCTGACCCAATCCTTATATTCCAACATTCCCACAATTTTAGCAGTATTATGAATCTACACCTAATTTCTAGTTTTCCAAAAGACCGTATCTTGCCAGGGGAGGGAGGCAGTAACCCAGATCCATACAGCCCTTAATCTTGAAGTGTTCCCAATTTCAAGCGAGCTCTGAATGTGACTAGCTTACAGCATAAGCCCTTTTTTTTTCTTTTTTTTTTTTTTGTGTGTGTGTATGAATGTCCAATGAGGTATAATGAATCTAACACTTTGCTACAAGGAAAAAAGACACTGCCAGATGCAGGTGGGATTCCTTCTCCAGCTGAAAAGATCTGGTCCTCCACCCCTCTGGGTGGGATTAGTCAAGGTGAAGGCCAGGGCTCAGTTTTATAATATGGGAGATACTCTTTTGAGTACTCAAGATGTCTGAATGGATCTGCAAAACATGTTCATAGAAGAGACTCTTCCTGTTCTGGAGTGGTGCCTGAAGGTCATGTGGGATCTCTTAGGGCATTTCTAATGGCACCAAACTGAGCATTACTGACTGAAACTCAGATATCTAGTGCACATGTAGTCATGTGGGGACATTTATCTTTAGGTGTTTCAGTTTGGAGCTGAATGTCCCCATTTGTGCTAAATGAAGTGGATTAGCAGGGCACAGACCAGGCCAACTTGGTGTGATGCTGCACAGAAATTGTCCAAGGAAACAGCCCAGCTGTGGAGGGGAGCCTGTGGGAGTCCCATACTTGGCACAAGAGACTTGACAGGCCTGTAATTCTGTGTCGTCTGGTATGAGATGCTATTTGAATATGGGCTGTTGCAACTACTTAGGGAAACTGTAATGTGAGTGCAGGCCAAGCAGAAAAATCAAGTGATGTTCAGATGAAATTGATAAGCCATTGAATTGTCTCTTCCTGCATCCTGAATGAATGGAGCTTAACAAATAATTTTTTAATGGGAAACATATCCATGCATTGCACACAGTTCTGAAAATTGTCAGGCTGGAGGCCAAGCAAAATAAGTTTTAGGATTTTCTCAGCTTCATAATTGTGTTATTACATTGTATGATAGAAATTGGGCTGTGGTATTAATTCTGCTCTCTGGCATTAAAAAGGAGAGGAAGTATTTCTTCATAATTAATAGCTAAAATTTCATTCATGGGGTATTAGCAGAATTAGCTTTTTGCCTACTGAACTCTCTTCTGTGTTTTTGATAATATGATTTAACTTTGGCACTAAGGAACTCTTTTATTTGTGAAAGACTAATCTGTATCAGGCAGACCAGAGGAAAAAATCACTTATGGGAGACAGGGAAGAACTGCAATGTTTTTAAACTGAAGGGACAAATCTGCTATTTAAATGCTCCGACTGATCTATCTCTATCCTACCTGAAAATCCATTTGGAAAAAAAAGTCTGACCTCTGCAATGAATATTTGGACCCCCCCTAAATGCCCCTATAAAGGCTACTGGCATTGTATGCTCTCCTTGCCACCGGATTCACCTGTTTGCAGGTTGTTTTCAGGATCACAAGTCTGGGATGTGGTGGGATGGGGAGCTAAACCTGTTCAGGACTTCCCTGAAATCAATGTCTGGAGGTCACTGCTGGATTGGTGCACAAGTCTTATCAGCAAGAAACACTTTCCCCTGTGTGCTTAATTTAGTGTATCCATTTTTTATTATTATTACTGTCTTCATCTAGACACAAAAACCTACGTTCGCAGTTTTGCTTTGTCCAATGAGGGAAAAAACCCACCAAATGGCTGAGGAATTTTCTCTTTCCTGCTATTTACAAGGTTAAGCTGGGGTCTCTGACAGCTGTCATGTGGATCTTTGTCCTTTAAGAATTTGGAGAAAATTGGCAAAGATTTTTGTGAACATTTCACACCATTTCAGTGGTAGCCGAAGCACCTTGAACAAACATGGGTAGGTCTCATCTTCCACGCACAAGAGTTGTGGAAGAACCTGAATTTTCCTCCACTCCATTGCCTTAATCGATGGCCCAACCTTCTAAGGTTCACCAGAGAAGCCGTTGTGCCATGGGAAATGGATGGAGATTCTTCACAGTTGATGCAGTGTTGTTGATGGGTTTGGTGGGAAACACGTGTTCACTCCTGAAAGATATTGTCAACATGCTGAGGTTATTGTATTATTTCGTGAGTGCTGCCAATTGCTCTGAAGACAGAAAACCCAATTGTCTCTTCCACCCTTGGAGAGAAATTAACCTGGAACATCAAAGCAAAATCACTGGAGCCTCTCAGCTAATCATGTCACCAGGCTGGTTCCCTATGTTAATTATGAAAGCTGTTGTCTATTGTTTCTATTTCTTGCTCTTCTTCATGGTGATAAATTGTCCATTAAAAGGAAAAAAAAACCCACCCAAATGCATTACACTGATCTCCTCTTCCAGCACACTGAAAGATAGGGATAGTAGAGAAGGGTACTGGCAAGTTGTAGAGCATCTGTTCTTGTTTACAGAGTGCTCAATCACAGCTGAATAGCTTGCCAGAAAATATGAACTATAATCCATGGAACTGAAAAATCCTAGAAAAAAAATACATCGTTTTTGTTGTTACTCATCCAAATATACTGTGGAGGTGAACCAGAGCTGGAGATTTGTTTACCATTTGGAGTCCCTATTCTTTTCCTTTAGCAGAGGTCGAGACAAATAATTTAGCAAGCACTGGAAAGTAGCTTTTACAAGGTAAGCATCTGAACATGCTGTGCAGATGAGCAAAGAAAAATCCTTGCTTCTGATGGGTCATTACCAGATTAAAACATCTTAGCTCTGACCCTGTCTCAGGGGTGTGAGTGCTTTTGAGGTGGTGCAGGGCTGTGTTCTTCATCACTCTTGGACAACAAAGATATCCTGAGGTGTATTGCAAGGGACATCAGTTCAGACTCCAATTCAAGCAGCATGTTGTGTCTCACTGCATCTTGCTTTGTTGTGTAGCCCCTGTTTAGTTTAGTGAAGTGATGTGCCATGGTGTGCAGGACTGAAAATGGAAAAAGAAATTTTAGAATTGCAGGAGCTTCGTATGAGGTATCAAAATCTGGATTTCATTAACTAAAAGCAATTTTTCTGCTTCTTGATAAGACTGAGAAACCAAGAGTTTGTAGTAACATCACTGGGAGTTGCTGAGCTTTGCTATTTAGGTGTATTGAAGTGAATTAGGAGTTTCTTTCCAGACAACCTTTTCTGAGAGAAATGCTGACGATGGCTCTTCCCAGTGAAACATCACCACAGAAGGACAAGCCAAATTCCTGCAGTACTTCCCATGTCTTATCCTGAAATATTTTTTTCCTTATTTTCTGTTTGTGGTTAAACAGCTGCCAGGCTTTACTGAAGAAGCAACCGCCAGTTAATGCAGGGTTATGTGATATATGCTTAAGTGCTTGGGGGGTCTTTTTTACTGTAAAGGACATTGAAATGCAGGATATCGTATCTGGTTATAGAATAGCTCTGAACGTATATTAGTTGTTCCCCAAGACAAAAAACAAGCAACAGCTGGTGTACTTTTAAAATGAGCATACAAATTTATCTACCCCTTAAGTTTTGAGGGCAAAGCTGAGTGAAAAGTGCTGCATCATTACATAATATTAATTCTTACAAACAATAATTATATATCAATATCATATTTATTTTGATTAAAGGCACACTGGAATTGAAAGAGTTAGGCTCTGACTTGAATAAGGGAAAAATATTTTCAGCATGGGGATGGTCAGATGTGGGAGCAGGTTGCCCAGAGAGACTGTGCCATCTCCATCCTGGGAGGCTTTTGAAAGACCCGACTGGATAAAGCACTGAGCAACCTGGTCTGGTCTTATGAATGTCCCTGCTTTGAGCAGGAGGTTGGGCTAGAGACCTGCTGAGGTCCCTTCCAACATGAATTCCCCTGTAAGTCTATGATCCTATGTTCTTTGATGGTACATTAAGATATCAGTCAAGCAGGTCTATTTGTGCTGGTGCTGTCAAATACCACCCACAGAGGTGTTATATTTGTTGCCCTTACACAGAAATAGGACCATTAGGGTTAGTGGTTCTGAACTGGCATGCTAGAGGGCTTTCTGGAGAAAAGGGTGTTAGGGCCGTTGCCATTGGCAAAGCCTGGGTTTTAGTTGACCTTGTAGTAATGGATTGGGTTGATAGGATGAGACAGTGTTTTGGAGGACTTTCAAAGCAAGGAGAGAAAGCTTATGTTTGATGAGGAAACAAGGGAGGAATATGGCTGAAGAGCTGTAATAGAACAACAGGATGAAGAAGGGAGATGTTCTTATTGGTGGTGTTTTGAATGGACTCCCAGAAATAATTGAATGTAGCTGAATGTAGCAGAAAAAATCCTGCTGGCCTCTTTTTTAATTTATGCAGCTTGTGTTTTTGGTGCTAGTGCTAGGAAAAGGATCCTGGTGTTATCTGAGGATAAATATCAGTCCTCAATAAAACTCTCGAGTGATGCCAACAAGTCCTGTCAGAAATAAGCCACCAAAGCAATAGGCGGAGATAACTCTGGCGAACCCTGCACTCTATTGCCTGAGGTGGGTTTTGCTCACTTGTTTTTTCCAAAACATCTTTTCAGCAGATTAGAGAATAAATTACACCCTCAGGTTTTCCATTTTTCTCACAGTTTCCCCATGCTCCTGTCTATTCCTAAGACATAATTTTCCTTACTATTTGCAGTCTCCAGTCTAAACCCCTTTATACGATAATTCTGAAAGCCTTGCTGCAGTGCCAATACCAAGGTGTGCAGTCTGCTGAGAAAACCTCCCTGTGATGTATATTCTTGCTTGGGCCCTGTGTTGCCATGTGGTGCTGAGCAAAGGAGAGCTAATACAGGGAAGATGCTAACATGGGGGCACTGCAGAGGACGTAGTTGCTATGATTCCCTGTCCTGCATAGTCCCCTTTTTCTGGAGAGGTCACAAACCCTTCCTGCTCACTTTCTAGCTGCACAACACTGCTCACTGTCATCTAATTCATGAAAGGTTGGCACAGTTGGCAAAACTTTTTCATTTTATTGCAGCCTAGATGGATTGTCACTTTTATGGACGATCTGGACAATAAATTATTTCCCATCATTAGAGGTAATTTGGATGATATTACAATGTCAGATTTCAGCATGTGGTATTAAGAGCCTTGTTGGTTATAATAGGTAAAAATGTTAATTTTTATAAAATCTGTTTTTTTCCTGGCTTTTAAAAGTAGGTGGTTCTCCCATGCAGCTGGTCAAAAAATGCTTGAGGGAAGAGGTACATATCCCTTTTCTTGCTTAGATTACTTGGCAGTGAGGACAATGAGGTATGGAGGCCCCTCAGAGAACCAGGAATAAGGCCCAGCTCTCCTGAACCCGAGACATGACCGAAAGCATCATTGGTGCAGTCCCTGAGCTTCCTGAGCAGTTCTTCTGTAAAGTCAGTGAGTCCACCTGCATAGATCTCACCAGCTGAAATAAGAAAGCCCATTCAAAGAAAAGTTCTTACTTTTCAAATATTTCAGATTGTTCTTCAGTAATGACTTTCATATTTCACATCCCCATCCCAGTGTTGGGACGCATCATGGGAAAGCTGGGTGAAATTATATTGTCCAAAGGGATGCCTGCACTCCCAAATGGTTATGGCAGTGGGTTTACTTCCAACCCTACTCTGTTATCCATTTATTTTTAGCGGTTTTCACCACTTGCTAGTGCACATGTTTCCCATGGAACAGGGAGCTTCAGAAGCCATTGGAAGTGTGCTGAGGTCTGATTTGTATTTCTACGGTCTACAGCCAGGAGGACGTGTCAGTTAGCATGTTTACGGGATAGACTCAGGGGGAGAGCTCTTTCTGTGGAGACGCTGCCAGACCCATTGTCCATTGGGAGACCTCGTGACAAGGCTGATGCCAAAGGACCATGCCTACACCTTTGTATAGTGCTTGCTGCCTTGGCCCTGTGACTCCCCGTGCAGCAGCACACGGTGTGTGGGTACGAGAGCTGAGGCGCATGGCTGCCTGCCCATGTCCCTGCCATCACTGGCTTGGGAGGGTTCCCCTCTGATGTGCTTGTGCTGCTTTCAGACCCACATTTGTCCTGGTCAGGAGTGTTTCCACGGGCTCACATGGGCCTGGCCCCAGAGTATCTGCACTGCGGTGGAAATACAAACCCAGTAAGGGAATATTGCTACAGGGGACACTTTTTTTGGTGTCATTTTAGGGGGTGATCTGATGCCCAACGTGTCTCAGTAGATGTGGTTCAGCAGTTGCACGGTTTGTGAGCAGTCAATGCTGCTCCTAAGTGCCTGCTGACAATATATACCTGACTGATTATTTTTTATTTGTTTCTTCAGGATACGCTTAGTGTTAAAAATACATTCTGATATAAGGCTATCCCTTTTTTCCAGCTACCCTGCTTTGAATTCACTCCTGATCTTAGACACAAGTAATGCATACAGTTCTTAGATTTCATTCCAGATTCTGGTCATTTACTTTGACCAACTTCAGAAGAAGATCCTGCTAAAAATGAAGGTCACCAAATCAAAAAGACGTCTGCGTACATTAAAATCCCTCAAGCACAGTGATGACTGCCAGGCTGGCTAGGAGAAGAGCACTGGTCCTTGCAGTTAACTGGACAGTTTCTTCCTCACTGATGCTTTTCCAGAAGGGTATTAGCACAATGGAACATGTGTGGCTGAAATGCATAAACACCAAGCAACAGATGCAACGGGGTTGGTCGGTTTTCTCCTCCTGCAATGTGCCCTGATGAGTTTGGAGTGGGATCCAGTAACTGAATTTGTGATATCCTTAAGATCACTGCAACAACTCAAAAGCTGTGGACAGAGGCAAATAACATTTTGTAATATATTTATTGAATGGTAATGCAAACCAGAGAAATCTATGAAGAAGAGAGGAAATCATATTGCCTGTCTGGGAAGGTACTGAACTGAATTTTAAACCAGTGAACCAGACATGGTTGAGACTGAGAAGGGAAGTTCACCCGACTTTCTCCTTAAGAAATAAATTACTGGTGAGACCACACAATATTCTTCCAGTTTTCTGTCCTTCTGATCTCCCTTTACAAGTAGACATGCTCACATTTTGATGGTCTCCCCCATTTTTGGAAGTATTGCCCCTGATGAAGGTTTACATAAGATTCTTTTATTTTTTTCCCCAGAGGAAAGTTGTTCTTGCAGCTGAAATCCCTGCCAGAAAGTCTTACCCTCTGATTGCTTCTAGTACGTACAGAGTAATAGGACACTGAGACAGTGAAGCTGTTTTTACTCTGTGTTAGGCAGCAGTTTCCCTTCATATACCACCATCACTGCTGAACAGCATGGAATGAGAAAAGGCTCAGTCTCTGTGTAATAAAGTCAATAGCTCCTCATCTGAAGAATAAGAGGGATTTCAGCCAAGAGAGCAGAATGGCTTGCTTTCTCTTCATTTCTCATTTTAGTTTCTACTTTGTGTTCCTCAACACATACATTACCCCTTTTTTGCAGTCACTGGGGGATAAATTAGTCCAAGATCCTGCTTACCACTACTTCAGCACTTATACCATTTCTGATCAACCTATACTTAACATGTAACCTATACCCCTTCTGAATTTGTCATAAAGATTTCCATGGGAGTTGTGTTCTCCAGACCAGATTCTGCTTTGTTATTTCAGTATAAAACCACAGCACTTCCACTGAAACCCTACCATTTTTTATCTCCATCCACATCTATGAAATTTGTGATTCCCTGGAAGTATTCTGGATCTACACTGGAATAACTAATAAGTTGAATATGGCTGTAAACAAATTTATTGTGAAGATTTCCTGCACCAAATAACCACAGTGGTTATAAATCTTTTAAATTTCAGGTAAAATAAATTTATATTCTGATGCTGGTGTTTGAAGGCACAAGCTTTGGAAGTTGGTTTCAAATAGATCTTAGGATTGCTGTTAGGTAGATTTTGCTTATTATTCTTTGATTGTAATAGGCAGACTAAAATTGTGTCTTCTGAATTTCATATCATAAATACAATTGTATAGAAACTTTACCTTTGAACAGAGTGGGGCCTTCCTGGAGTAAGAGGAAGCAGAGGTTACACATAACGTCAGATGAGGACATTCAGAGAGATTCTAGCGCTGTCATTCCTCAAGAGGTCAAATTATCGGATCAAATAAATGAATCTCACTGAAATGTCTAACAAGATTGTCCTCCAGAGGAACTGCAGTTTTCTGCTGGTTAATTTTATAAAACTGTTCCCCATTCATTTTTCATATAAATGCACTCAGCAGAAGTCAGATTCAGTCAGACTAATTTGGTTAGGTATATTTTAAGTGTAACACCTATATTTTAAAAGGTTATCATTTTCTCAAGAATCTGAGGAAAGCCTTGGACAACAGGATAAGCACTCTAAGTCTAATTTCTGTATGTGGTATAGCCAGGTATATTAGTTTGTAGTAATTTTACATTTGCTATAATTGTTAGTCTCTTTTAGGACCAAGGGTGTTCTGAGGCATCCTCATCCTTTGTGTGTAATTTTGGGAAAGTGAGTTTCTGGAGTCATGGTTGGTTGTTGTGTTTTCAGAAGACAGCACAAACTATTTCTGGTGAAGGTGATGGGCTGACAGCCCTCTTTGGTCCCAACTCTGTGGGAACACCATGGTTTCCACGTCCCTTGATCTTATTCTGGAGGGACTGCCCCCAGCTTTTGGCCCTGACCGCGCCATCATGCTGTGTTTGCTCTGTTTCTTACTGTAAGGTACATCTGTAACTGGGAGCAAGGCCTTGCTATATAAAGCCTGATCCTCCAAGGCACAGATGCTCTGCCCTTGTTGAGGTACATGCTTTAATTTACACAGCATTTTTTGCCCCATTGATTCCACATGAATAAAATGTAAACATGTATTTAAGCATTTTCCTGGATCTGGCCCAGAATGCTCAGACTTTGAAAGTCTGAACCCATTTTCTATCACTTGTAAATCACCATGCTCACAGTTGGTACAACTTAAGCTGTGATGATCCTCAGCCTCTGGCATGAGTCACTTAGAGGAGAGGTCAGTGAGGATGATGTGGACTTTGGAAACTCAGTGCCCTGGAAGGACAGTCACACTTTATTCTGCTGCCTATAGCTCACTGATCAGCATGGTGTTTGAAACACACACGGGTTTTGCACAGGCTGCTGAAGAGTCAGAAAAATGCAGTGGTCATGGCTGAGCTTTCTCCAGCTGTGTCGTGGTGCTGTGGTGTTGAACAACATGGTGTCCTGCTGCCACCCCCAGAGCTGCCCAGTGGCATGGCTGGGCAGTAAATCTCCTTGCTCTACAGTGTGTGAGAGGCACCACTTGGCTTGGCATTGGATCTCATGGTAATGAAGGAGTATTCTCCTCACTGAGGAGAAAAGGGCTGGATGATCCTAAGACCGACATTGGGCAAATGCAGATTTGAAACCTCTTTCCATTTATTTGTCTGTTATTTTATAGTAGGATGGCCAGACAATGACCTAAGAATACTTTTTTCCAAGTCCAGACATAGTCTGCAAATACAGCTCTGACTAAAAGAGGGCACCCTGAACTTTCCTGTATCTACCAGCAATAACTCTCTTTCCACGTTCTCTTGGAAATATCCCATCTGCAGCAGGGTGGTTGGAACTCAAAATCTTTTCCTAAAACTCCCTGTCCCTTACAGCTTCTGGTTTTCAGCTACAGTTGAAGTAATCTGGTCACACCAGATCCAGGCCACATAAGCCTGCTGGATTCCTCTCTAGTGTTGGAAGTTCCTGTGCTGAACTGAAGGAGTTGGATTACTTTGGTATCTAGGCTCAAACCACCAGTCCACGGGCCACGGAGGGATGTGTATTTAAACTGCGTTGCTTGAAAGGAGTCTTGGGAAATATCTGCATATCACAGGACAAGATGCACTCTGATACTAATGAAGGCAGTATGAACCATAACAATGCAAATTGTATTCGAAAACTGACTGTCAAGGAGATGTCCTAGAAAACCGTGAAACAAGTTCAAAGTTTACCATTTGGTCATTAGCAGAAATTCTTTGAAAGCACAATCTAAGCACAGGCTCAAAAGTGGATACAGTGCTTTCTAGAGCTCCCGTCTCTGGCATGGCTTGGAGGGAGCAATAAAATTAGACTCCTGGAAATGAGGAGGCGACCTGTATTAAGCTTGCTTTGAAAGTCTGGTGCAATAGGAGTTCAGTTCCTGAGAATATATTTTAAACAGATCCTACCCCTAAATTTGTGTTTCCTGGTAGAAAAAGCTGGCAGAGTTGAGTCAGATTTACAGCGAAGTTGTGTGTTGATGTAGTTCAAGCTCCTGAGGGCAAAACTATCTTTGTAAATCCACTTCTGCAGAAACTTCTTAGTGCTCCATTGTTGTTATTAAAGTATGATTACCCTGTATGTGGTTAAAAAAGTTTCAGAAAGGTACAATAATCGTGGAGATTAGCAGACAAGAAAGAAATAGTTGTATGTTTGCTTGTGCATGAAAATGCTCCTTTCCGAAAACCTTGCAACTGATCTTTTTAGCCATGGCAGGAATAGGCAGAACTGTAGCCTTGAATCAATACCTATGGGAGATGATGACTAACAGACTCAACAGAGTTTTTTGTTTGGAGGGGAACGCTTAAACTTTTGGAGTTGGTACCAGCTGTTCCTTTGAACAATGCTGTGCTTATGATTCAGACCAGGGCGGTTGTGTTGTAAGCAAGCAAAACTGATTATTTCCCTTCGTATGCTTACTAAAAAAATATTTTAAAAAATGGAAAGAAACTTTAGGTGGGCCTGAAAGATAGAGGAGCCTCTAAAGTACTTGTGAATCAGTTTTCCTGGTATAACTGCATCCACATGTGAATTTATTAAAAACACATGTGACTTTGATAAAAGATTACATTTAAAGAAGGGGCTAGAACTGGGCTACAGACAACAAGGTACTGTGTTTCATCAAACACTGAGCTACACATTTTCAAATGTTTCATGTTAAAAGAAAATGTTTAGATGATTTTAAACAGTGCACTACTCCATTTCCATTGGCTTGCTTATCACAGACCCCTTATGAGTGTTTCTGTTACAGAATAATCCACCAAGGCCATTCATCTGGTTGCTTGCTCGGGGGAAGAAAATCAAGTTACAATATGTTTACTCTAAGGAATGGTATTATGTATTTGTAAGGTTTAGAGCTGGGTGAGCCACCTGGGGAGAAGAAACAGCAAACACAAAACTTGCCTGAGATTCATTATCATCCTTCACTTGCCCCACGTTTTCTGTATATGAACTGATAATAACTAGTATGTGGTGCAATTCGTATTAACCAAATCTCTAAGAGAAGCTGGTCTGAATTTAGACAATTACATATTTAAAAACAGCTGAGATACTTTCAAAGTATTTAATAGACAATACAGAACATGATCCAGTTCTGGGAAGAAAGATGTTTCACATAACCAAAACTCAGGTCATGGAAACTGCACTGTAAATTGTATATTAGGCTTTAAGCTGCTCTGTGTTTTTACAATGCAAACAAAAATAGTCTTGGGGCTGGATTCAGCTTTCCCTGTGTACACAGAGTGCTTTGAGTATATCGTATATGGCTAGATTCCTCATGGATTGTATCCTCTGGGAATTCAAAGTCTCTCTCCTGCCATTCTGACTTTCATAATGAAGCTTAAAGTCAAAGTCTACCCAAGACCTTTGGTCTATTATTGGTCCAGACAGGTCGGGTTCTGTAAGTAATAGCTACAGGAATAAAGCTTGAAATACAGCTTTGCCTTTGACTTCTGTATCCCAGTCATGAAGTGTTTCTTGCTGGGGGCAGCGGTGTTAAGTGTCTGCAACAAGGCCTGAACTCCTGACTTTTGTAATGCTGTCTTGCTACTATGCCCTACTGATAGTGATGTGTGTGGATATTTTGCTCCAGAAACGCAAGATTATTTTAGATTCATGAACAGCAGTGAATGTCTATTGAAACCAATAGGAAATCTCATTATTTTCAGTACTGTGTTTGGCAATTTATTCTATCTCCCAGAACTAATTCCCACAATCTGAAAAATCTCCAATGATCATAAGATGCAGCAGCACCTCGGTGTTCTAGGCAGCCTGTTCTTTGTTTAATGGAGGTGAACCATTGTCCAAAGTCTTCACAAGTGGAGGATCTTTGCCACCTTTAGATATTGCTATCCGCAACTATTAGCAGCAACCTTCTGCCTGAACAGAGGAACTGTTTACAATAGGGTGCTATCCTTAAGCCACAGGTAAGGTCCCTAAATACAGAAGTCCCATCTGAGACAGGAATGACTAGAATACGACTGGAACTTTTTTCTTGGATTTAGTACTTTATAAGGACGCAAAAACCAATCAAGCTATTTTTCACAAAGGAAGGAGCTAAGCAATGAAGACCAGTTTTGTCCTTACAGATCTGGAAGAAATCAAATCCAGCTGTGAAAGGATCATGTAAGCATGTCAACAGAGCTCTAGACTGCCAGGGAATCCAGCAGATCTCGTTCAACTGCCTTTGTGTTTTTACCCAGTTAGTTACCCACCTCCCATGTGAAGAAGGCTGAGGCCTAATAAACACCAAGGGGGATTCCTTAAGGAGATGACTGGATGGTCAAAGGGAGTTCATAGGATGCGGGACATGGCCTGTTATGCAATGGACTATAAAAAAGACAACTCTCATACTCATCTTCTGCTCTAAGCTCCATAGTCAAACTACTGTTAATGTTACCTGACACAGTAATATTAAGCGCAGGCTGCTCTCTGTGATTAGTTGATAGCAGTAGGTCAAGTGACACCATTGTGGGAGCTCCATGCAGGTATCTGCTTCATTAAATTACTGCCTCATGTAGTTGGGGGTAAGTATCTTCCTTTGAACCGGACCTGCCTGGATCCCCTAATCTGCACAGTAATGCCACAAATGGCAGGAGCATGGTAGCTAAATTTCCTAAGGATTTGTGTTTTGAGGGTAGGTACAGTTGTAGATTCTCTGCTGTTTAGTGAGGCTGGAGCTCATAATGCCACCGTTTCCATAGTGGGAGATTAATTGTTGCAATAGACCTGGCTGTCTAGTCACATGAATGTTGTAGGAATGTAACGGTTTTGAGATTTCTTCCCTTTTGTGCGATTTGGCTTTTAGACTCAAAAGTTATTAAGGAGAATAGTTGATGATATCATAGCATAAATCAGTCTAAAATAATCATTGCCTAAATTAGATGAAATACAATGAACAATGTTGCAATGCACTGATAGCTGGTTTGTGAAGGTTTGATTTCCAGTAAGAACTGTGACGCAAATGTAGATAACTGAGAAATTTGCAGCAGGAAGAAGATAACCTTCAAGTCCTGAATTTCAGCTTTCCTCTGAGCTGGAGCAAGGGAACCATCCATGTATGCAGCGCTTGATAAATTACTCCCTTCTGTTTATTATATCAGTTTTGTTTTCAAAAAATGTGGTTTATGATTATTTGTTTGGATAGCAGAGCAATGCCTGACTCTTGAAAGCCTCCAAAGTGTTTACCATTAGCAAACATAATGCTCATTAGAGGTCCTTCTTCAAATGCAGAGTGAATATTACTGTTTTCCACCACCAAATGAAGATACTGCCTTCAGGGGCCCAGTTGCTTTCACAGTCTGCTTCCTGGGTCCAGCGTGCTTGGGGGAGTTAATTTTCATACCTAAATAAATAATGTATGTATAATAAGAGGCATTCATAAAAGGCATAGAAACAATTGAAAGTATATTTGACATTGTCATCCCATCCTTCTCCTTATAAGCATGGAAACAAAGGGAAGGACTTGCATGTCCTTTACATTATCACTGTGTGTATTATCTACTAGTCCTTACTCTGTCCCATCGGCTGCTGAGCACCAGGTCTTGTCATATCTTTTTCTGCCTAACTGAGGAGCTTTCTATTGTCTGTGGTGCTGTCCCACTGGTGCTTTTTGACTGTGACTTTCCCATTAGCATCATTCAGTATTGGGCATGTTTCCACATTATGAGATATAGCTGTGCAGTGTCCTGTGTGGTCTTGGCTACACGGTATTGTCCCATATGTAAGGGCATGTTTGTTTGACAAGAACAGAATAATAAAAAAAAGAAAATTCAGTCTTTTGTGTGGTCTCTGAGGAGCCCCAAGAGTGTTCTTCAGTGGCTGACAAGCTTGGTGTGCCTGCCCAGAGCTCATGTGGTGGAGGACTTCTTCGTTGGGCTCCAGGGCCAGGCAGCTCTGGGCAAGTTCACCAGGATGGAGAGACATGCTTTAGCATTGCCTACTTTCTCACTGCCAGCATGTGCTGCTCCTATTATTTCTAAGTTTCAACCAGTCTTTCTAGTGTCTGTTGCTAGGGGATGTTGAAGTTCCTGTGCATAATGTGGTCCACAAGCAGAGACTGAGTTGAATTTTTCAGCTTTTAATTTTAGGGAAAATAATTGCCTTGTTTTCTGGCTATTTTGGCTATGTCTATACTAGTAACTAAACTAAACAAGACTGGGGGCATAAGGTGAACACTGTCCTACAATAGCCTGTGTTGTGTAATTGTTGGCACACTTGTAGGCATGGTGTTGGCCCATGCCAGCTAATATTCTCCCAGACAGAGCCCTGGCATAGTTCAGGAACAGGTCAGGAACTGTTTCTAATAGGAAATCCAGATTAATTTATCTCTTTTTTTTTAGGGAAAAATAGTGTAGCCATATGGATGCAAACTGTGTTGTGCTACTGCATACAATGCCAGAAAATGGTCCTTGTCCATTGTTTTAACTTGGATAGATGTAGCTTTTGACGCCTAAGATGCAGACAGTTGCAATCTGTGGAGCATGGGCCAGGCTCTTTTATAACTTCCTTAATCACAGTGCAATGCGGTACAAACTGAAACTAGGTGGAATATCACATTTTTCATCAAACAAGTATCAAGTATCAAGTATCAAATAAGTATCATCAACCTAGAGCAAGTTCTGTTGCCAAGAGATTCCCACATAAGATGAGCAGCCTGGTGTAATCAAGCTTGTACCTAAAGCAGAACTGTGTCAATATGATCTGGCATATAATCTATGTTTTGTCAATAGATCAACATAATCAGTAGTGTGCTGCCTACTTAACTTGTGATGGTTAAGATTAAACCCTTTTACATTGTCCCCTGAAGGTGTAAATGGAATAGGAGGATTATGCTGGTTTGCATGCATCCAACATTTGACTGGTAAGTATAAAAAGGCACAGCATATTAAAGATGCTAGTAGATCTATAATTTCCAGTACATCTGCATATGTGGTAAGATTAATATAATGTACATTTGGTCACCTAAATGGTAGGTGCTCAGTCCAACTTTCTAGTCCGG
>VYZW01012712.1:16428-34908 GCA_013401315.1 Balaeniceps rex
GGCCATCCAGCCAGTTTTTAACCCAGCAAAGAGTATGCCTGTCCAGGCCATGGGCAGCCAGTTTCTCCCAGGAGAATGCTGTGGGAGACGGTGTCAAAGACTTTACTAAAGTCCAGGTAGACAACATCCACAGCCTTTCCCTCATCCACTAAGCGGGTCACCTGGTCATAGAAGGAGATCAGGTTGGTCAAGCAGGATTCATAAACCCATGTTGACTGGGCCTCATCTTCTGGTTGTCCTGGATGTGCTGCGTGATGGCACTCAAGATGATCTGCTCCATAATCTTCCCCGGCACCGAGGTCAGGCTGACGGGCCTGTAGTTCCCCGGATCCTCCCTCCGGTCCTTCTTGTAAATGGGTGTCACATTTGCCAGCCTCCAGTCATCTGGGACCTCCCCCGTTAACCAGGATTGCTGATAAATGATGGAAAATGGCTTGCTGAACACTTTTACCAGCTCCCTCACTACTCTTGGGTGGATCCCATCTGGCCCCATAGACTTGTGTGTGTCTAATTGGCCAAGCAGATCACTAAGCATTTCCTCTTGGATCATGGGAGCTTTGTTCTGCTCTCTGTCCCTGTCTTCCAGCTCAGGGGGTGGGTACCCTGAGAACAACTGGTCTTACTATTAAAGACTGACGCAAACAAGGCATTAAGTACCTCAGCCTATCCTTATCCTTTGTCACTATGGTTCCCCCTGCATCCAGTAAAGGATGGAGATTCTCCTTGGCTCTCCGTTTGTTGTTAATATATTTATAGAAACTTTTTTTATTATCTTTCACAGAATTGGCCAATTTCAGTTCTAGTTGGGCTTTAGCTCTTCTAATTTTCTCTCTACACGAGCTCACTTCATCCTTGTAGTCCTCCTGAGATGCCTGCCCCTTCTTCCAAAGCTCATAGACTTTCCTCTTTCTTCTGAGATCCAGCCAAAACTCTCTGTTTAGCCAGGCCAGTTTTCTTCACCGCCGGCTCATCTTTTGGCACATGGGGATGGCCTGTNGCCTTCTAAACAGTCTAAAGTCCACCGTCCGGAAGTCCAAGGTGCCAGTTCTGCTGACCCCCCTCCTTACTTCTTCAAGAATCGAGAACTCTACCATCTCATGATCGCTGTGCCCCAGGCGTCCTCCAACCATCACATCACCCACTAGGCCTTGTCTGTTTACAAACAACAGGTCCAGCGGGGCACCTTCCCTAGTTGGTTCACTCACCAGCTGTGTCAGGAAGTTGTCTTCCACACACTCCAGGAACCTTCTGGACTATTTCCTTTCTGCTGTATTGTACTTCCAGCAGACATCTGGTAAGTTGAAGTCACCCACAAGA
Organism: Balaeniceps rex; assembly: GCA_013401315.1. Taxonomy (NCBI): domain Eukaryota; kingdom Metazoa; phylum Chordata; class Aves; order Pelecaniformes; family Balaenicipitidae; genus Balaeniceps; species Balaeniceps rex. Next base: position 17,746 of record VYZW01012712.1, read on the forward strand.
ACAAGGGCTAGCTATCTTGAGACTTCTCCCAGTTGCTTGTAGAATATTTCATCCGCCTCTTCGTCCTGGTTGGGCAGTTGATAACAGACTCCCACCACAATACCTGCCTTGTTAGCCTTTCCCCTGATTCTTACCCATAAACACTCAACTCTATCATCACCATCATTGAGCTCTAGGCAATCAAAACACTCTCTAACATACAGGGCTACCCCACTGCCTCTCCTTCCTTGCCTATCCTGCCTGAAGAGTTTATAGCCATCCATGGCAGCACTCCAGTTATGTGAGTTGTCCCACCACGTTTCTGTGATGGCAACTATNTCTTTGAGATTTCATCACTGCCTACTTGGAAAATCAATAATGGGTAATAATCCGTGGGCCTTACCAGAGTTGGAAGTTTTCTTTCCATATCTTTAACCTGGGCCCCAGGTAGGCAGCAGACTTCCCTATGAAATGGGTCCAGTTTGCATATTGGGCCTTCTGTTCCCTTCAGAAGGGAGTCCCTATGACAATGACCCATCTTTTCTTCTTTACAGAGGTCGTTTTGATGCAGGGCTTCGGTTGTCTTAACCTTGGGAATGTTTCTAAGCTGTGAGAACCATCATCCTCATTAATGTTCGGTTCCACTTGCAGAGTTTTGTTATCTATTATGCAAGGGAACCCGAGAGGTTGAGGCTGTCACAGGGGAGACATGCCTGCTGCATGAAGGCAGCTGATGTGAATGATCAGGAATATGGATGCATTCTCTTATAAAGAAAGGCATGAAGAGCATCAGGGTTTGTTAATCTGAGAAAGGAAAAAGCTTGTGAAGAGAAGGTTGTGATTGTTGTAGAGGAGTAGAGGATTGGGAGTGTCTTTCTTGCAAATATTTATTTTGACAAAACTCAATGTGAACGAAATTGATTGCCAGAAGCAATGCTGTAAGGTGTTAATATTCCAGGGCTGGAGCATTTATGGGTGGGCAAGGGATGATTTTCCCCTCATGTTTATTGTTAAGGACAGGTTGCTCAATTGGAGCACTACACTAATGCTGAATATGTGTTTGCATTTGTGGAGAGAGATGTGGGGGTTTTTGTGTGTGTGTCTCAGCCCCCGTAGAGAGCATCTCAAGCACCATCTCCAGCGTTTTGTGAAAGAAACATCTGACTGTGCTACCCATTAATTAGGACTACATCTTACATGCATTGCTCACCATCTAATGCCCGGAAAAGTTTGAGATGTTCCAAGAATAAGAAACCATGCATATTCCTTTTGCCAACTGTGGTGATTGGAAAACATTTGTAGAAGCCTGTCAGTGGAAAATTACATACTTCTGTGAAAAATAAATTTTGAATCTTTTAAAAAAAAGATTTTTTTTAATACTTACAAACTTCAGTTTTCTAAAGTGCTCCCAGTACTGAATGGAAACTCGCTGTACTCCTTGAACTAAAAAAAAATGAACATAATTTTTGAAAATGAGGTTGAGGATTCTAGCCGGGTGGTTGCAGTTCTCTCTTTAGTGTAAACTTTCTTCCTTATATTCTGTGCCACATGGTACGTGGTCAGAGCCATTTCTTCATCTTCAGAGGTGAATTCTGCTGACTAAGCAGTTGGTGCTCTGTTAATCCTCTGATGCCAGACTTGCAAGATTTCCTTGTAGGATCAGTCTCCTCTTCAGAGAATAATTTCAAATGGCTTACGGTTTTACATATACTTTGTAAGGCAACGGTTAAACCAAAATGAGACAATTGTGTGTTCTTTGCTGTTGTAGGGAGTGCTAGATAGTTAACCTTTCCCTCATCTTGTGCTAGAAGAAGTGGTTAAAAAAAAAAAAACCTCTCAGATTTTGAATAATGATCTGGAGGATAGGAAGGCTGAAATGCAAAACTTGAAATTACTAACAAGCTGAAGAACTTCCTGTGTTGAATAACACTGAGCCAGTGACGCTGCCCCTTCAGCCTGATTTATTCTGAACGTTTAGTTCCCCAAAGCTGTGTGGATTAGGCAGTACTGAGTGGAAAGGGGAAAATGGTCGTCCTTGTGATGGTGGGTCCTTGGCTCTGCAAGGAAGCATGTACTGGAAACGTGGTAACTGAGACAGGCTTCACGCTGTGGCATGTTGACTTTGATGTCCAAGTGGGGTATGCTTTTTAGATGTAGGAGAGCATATTTACTGTTGATCTTCTAAATTTTTACTTCCTTGCTTTTTTAGTTAGTTTTAGATATATCAGGAATAGAATCATTTGTACCTGATATATATACTTCCTGTAATAGTGTATTTCCCCTGCGTAGATTCCTCTTTCCGTTCTTCATTACAAAAGGATGGATTTCAAATCTGTGTCATTCCTGGCTACCAGGAAGAGTGGCTAGTTGGCTACAGGTTTGGATTTGTGGGTGAGACACCTTAGGTAATTCCCTTTAAATTCATGTGAAAGCTAAATCCAATTGCTAGTTTTTATAAGGCCTACTGAGGTGTTCGTGGTGCTGGTCGGCCATCTGCTGGTGGGCCTGTGGCAATTGACAGAAATAATCAAACTCCAAGATCCGAGTAAGTTTTTGTAAAACGTTTTTAGAGATTCCGGTAATTAGTAGTGATTTTACAGCACAGGCATGTTATTTCTGGGATCGTGTTGCACAGTAACTACTTGCTAATAACCTGGACGCCTTTTTTTTTTTTTTTTTCTCCCCTGGAGTATGAATTAGCTTCATATTTTAATACTACACCATGGTTTGCAACATTCTTTTTCTGGTAACAGAGAGACAATGGTTGGGATATTTATTAATAAAATAAGATTGTTATTTTTTTTAAATTATTATTTGGAGTTAATTATATAAATCATTGTTGTTTGTAATTTTTGGGTCAGAAGCTGTGTTGCCTAATTGTGTTTTGGTCTGTGGCCTGCTAGGTGGTGCTGGAGTACTGGAGGTCTCAGTATAGTGAATTGTGTTTTCAACACAAAATGACACCATTGCTACAGGGCCAACCTAAAGAAGAACTAGAGGTGTTTTCATGTAGACTGTAGCTAAAGGAGACCTTAATTCTGTGTTGATTGTCAATTCAGTACAGAAATAAATAATTCAAAAGGCCTGATGAAGTGCAGTGGAACTAGAATTTCAAGCTCCTTTATACTCTGCTTCAAAACCCCTCCTAGTTATAAAAGAAAATTCTATCTCTGGGTCTCTTACTTAGTCCCATACATTAAATACTTTAATGTATTTACTGTTTATTATTTAGGATCTCCACTTTATGCAGGCATCTGGGTAGTGGTTGTTAATCTCACAGTGATGAGGTCTTGGAAGGAGTAGAGTTTGTAGTGACTAGCAGGTATCTGACTAGCAAATTAAACATTAGTTTGCAAAGCACAATAGCTGATCTTCCACCCCACTCTCCACCTTTCTGCTCGATATGTACACTGGCAGTGAGGTGAGTGCATAAGAGTTTGGAATTCTGCCTCCTCACAAAAGAATTAGATGTAATCTCTGTCTTTTTATTGAAAAATACAATATTAGTTCGGGACAAATCATTAATGCCAGTTGTGCATAAGCTACCTCCTGCTGATTGACTGGGTACTTATTACAGAAGCAGACATTTGAATCTGATGAGAGAACTTCATTTACATTTGTGTGTTCTGAAACACGCAGCTGCTCTTTTCCCAAAGTATTTTGTCATAGATAACCTTACTTCTAGTTTGTATTTCAGGTGGTAACATGTTGACTGCTTAAATGTTGCTAATACAGCTGAAAGTATTTTTGTCTAAGAATAATCATTAAAGTTATAGCTGATGAAGTCCATAAATTGTTTTAGGGAGTAGAGAACTTTCAATACTTGACTGTACAAGTAGAATTCCATATTTTGATATTGTTAGAAAAGCAGAAGGTAGCAGAAACTATGGTTGTATGAATGAATGGATTTTGTTACTGTACAAAGGCATGGAAATTGCATTTTAAAATAGCAGTTGTAATTGTAATAACCTGAGATGGGATGTAAGTGGATTTCCAAATGAAGACCATGTGAAGTCTAAGTTTATGCATACTAATTAAAAATTTGCATTTACTTATGTTGCAAAGTCTATGGGTGAATCTTTCAGAGTTTGGGTACGTTAGCGATTTTGGAAGATGTGGCTACAGGGAGATAGATAGAAGATGAGTGTTGCTTGAAGAACTAAAGCAGTGTCCAAGCTTGCATTTGTTTGAAGGGACTGGATTTGAGGAAGAGATAGGGAGCAAGTTCTAGACGGGGGGTTGAATGTATCGGCGTGAGCTGGATGATAAAACTTGAAAGTAAGAACAAGGAATTTGCATCTGATAACGCGGAACAGCGGAGAATAAGGCCTTTGCAAAGAAGTAAATGATATTGTAAACAGACTGCGGAAGAGCTTCTTTGAATGTATTTAAGTATTCTGAGCAAAACTTTGAGCATTTGGGCAGTGTTTAGAGTGCTTGCAGAGACTTACCTTTGTCACAGCTTTAAGGTATCTCTGGTAGGAAAACTAAAATGCGTATGCTATAATTCTGTGTGTTTTCGTGATAGGTTCAGGATGCATGCTTCACAGTGGCATTCAAAACTGATAGTCCTGATAGGTTTTTCACTAGTAAATTTCATTCTGAATAATTTATGTGTATCTGTGTAGAGAACAGCAAATAACTGTGATAAATTCTGTACTAAAGTTACATTTAATATATAGTGCATATTACTTAAACACAGTCAGCATCTCGCTCTGAAGAAACTTCAGCATATTACTTAAACACAGTCAGCATCTTTTTACTCACTTCAGTTAAGTGAATTCCATTTTGGAGTGGACTCATTGGCTCAGAGGAGATTTTTATACTTTAAAGAAAATTTGAACACTCTTCTGTGTAACCTGAGGCTTGTCATCTTAGGAAATATGAATTCATAAAACTTGCCTTGTGATAATTGTTAGGCACTAGACTGTCAGTTTGAATGATTGCAGTTCTCATTATCTTCAGATACTGCGTGTTATTTTTTTGTCTATGAATATGTTGAATTGATTTTTGGCACATGCAGTCAGTTCTGTTCCTGACAGCAGCACTATTGTAGGTGTAAAGTGAGAAACTGCTGTAGTGCGCATGGAAAATTAGCTTTTTTGCTTGAGGAGCTGTGGGAAACTTAAGATAAAGATAAGATATAAAGAATTATTCAGACTGTCTTGAACACACATTGACACTGAGTGAGGCTTTGTTCCATAAGAGTGTTGTTCTGTGGTTCTTATTGACCTCTATATAAAAACATACTGATGTAGACAATAAAATTTCTGGTTTTCAATTTAAAATATTTGAAAGTTGGCTGTTCTATTTTGGGTGTTTTTAGCAGGTATTTCCATAGAAAGGCAGTGTGAGATGGCTGCATTTAATATTTTAATATGGCTGCCTTTTGTGTCTGGTAGCACTTTTGGTAACTGTTTCCTAGGATGTGATAATAGGAGGATCAGCCTTTAAACATAAAAAAGTTTGTTTGCCTAAATTGCAAAATACTTTGTTCCAGTGATGCAAACTGTTTTGAACTTTAGGACACCTATAAAAATCCCCCGTAACTCTTTGACTAAGCAAAAGCCTTGAAGATGCTCTAGAAATTAGTAGCATAATCCTCCATGTTTGGCTGCTGTTTTTTGTTTGGTATGTTTTCCTATAGTGTATTATTTTGGTTTATCCAAGCCATGCAATGTGTCTTTCCAGCCATCCAAACAGTTTCAGCTCCAGAGACACAGTGATTGCTTATTTCACCAGTTGGAGGAAAATGGGAATACAGTGATTTATATCCTTCACCTCTGAACAGCTGCAGCTCAGAATCTTTCCTAAGAGTTAATCTGAAGTCCTTATTACCTTGAGATTATCAGAGGGGGAGATGTGAAATCTCTTGGTAGAGATGAGTGTAGCCTTGTAAGTGAAACACAATCCTAAAGCCTGAGACTTATGTAACAATCCTGATATCTGAACTTTGATAAACTAAGATACAGAGAGGTTAAGTCATTTGGTCATCAGTAAGACTGGGAGTAAAGCATACCTTACACACTTTCTGTAAAGCTCAGTTTATTAACGCTTGGAAAATGTTTGAAGCGCAAATGGATGGTGCTATGAAATAACTTACTCCTGCAGTTGCTGTATATATTGTGCCTGTGTCATTCTCTTGTCTGATTGTGTTAAAGATATTTAGATTTTAAAGTCAATTGTTCAAAAGCCAGGAAGTGCCTTGATCTCTTACCTGGCTTTCCTATGCTATTATTGCTAACCCAAGCATTTCTGCAGGAATTGTGACTTCTAAACTCTTTCCTGGTGGGAACTGCAGGGTCCTTGTTCTGTGAGAACATGAGGTATGAAGTCAGAATAACCATTACACTTGCAAGCTTGATTTCGAGTCAGTATCTGTAGTTCTTCCCTTTGTGAACAGACACTAGGATAATTAATGGCCAGGCTGTTTTTTTTCAAAGCTTTGTTTATTACAGGAATAGATGAGGAGAATTCTTGTGTTGTGGCATTTTGGATTGATCAGAATTTTTTTTCACTGAAAGCAGTTGTGGCCAACTAAGTATGTATAGTGCAAAATTTGCTGAGAGGGTGCCTTATGTGTTCAAAACAAACCATCTTATCTAAGCTGTTTTATTAGTAAATAGTGTGGAACAACTGACTGAGGTGTTTCTTGCTTTTGTTATTTATTGCGATGACTAAGTTTCCATTTAAAAAAAAAAGATTGTGTGTACATCACGAATATAAAACACTGTCATGTTGAGACTATAGTGTGAGTATGCAAAAATGTGTGTCAATGTGAACTTTAAGTTATTGGCAAGGGAGTAATGTTTATAATAGAGGATTGAAAGATGTGCAGGGTTTCAGATCTGTCATAAAAGGATGTGAAATGTAATTAACCTAAAATAACCTTTAAAATATTTTTGAGCCTGATAAATTGAATGAGCTGTTGAGATAACTTAATGAGAGATTTTAATTTTCTACCTTAAATAATGTCCTATTAAAATCCTCAAGATTTTGCTTTGTGATGGAATCCACTGAGACTTATATTTTCACAATGACCTCATGATTCGGTAACATTCTTAATATATTTGGTGCATATTTGAGGGGTAAGGTCTAGGTTAATGGCAGCATTTGTTCTTTAAGTGCTTGAAGCCACAAAGCTCTAATTGAAGATATGAATGTTCAAACCTCATTATTTTAATGTGGTCATACAGTATAGTGACAGTAAAAGTAGTTATGTGATGAACTCCTATGGCAGGGTTCATAATTTGTCCATGAAAACAAATTATTATGTGAAACTTGGAATTAAAATTCTCTACCTTGGAGTTTAAATAAAACATGAAACTTCAGGTCTACATGGTTTCTGTATTTGGCTTCACTCAAAATTAAAAATAAGTGTTTGCATACTTTTAATATAGAGAATACTGCTGTGTGATTTGTTTACACAAATGAATTTACAGTGCACGCTCTAAATTTTTCACACCAAGGCTTCTAGTTAGATATGTTGTTACATATTTGTTCAAATAGCTAAGTCTGCAGAGGTACTTTTGGCAAATCTGCATCTTGAATTTTCTAAATATTGGTAATTGAACTAATTTAACGGATGAGCTGTTGCCAAGGAAAATACATAGTGTGTTTATTACAGTGCCAAGAATCCAAGGGTTGAAGACAAAGGTCAGAATGTTCATTACTGCTTGCATTTCATCAGTGTTGCTAACCTTGGTTGCCTGTTTGCAGCTTTGCATACCGCACTGTCTCTAGCATGAGCTAGATCCCTTTTAAGATCCCTCCTGCCTGTTCTGATGTTCCTAAGCTTTCCTTTCCCTCCTGTGTTCTCCCAGAAGTGTTTATTTTTCTCTGTGGCTTCCCCTATCCGCAGAAAATCCGGAAAAAACCCTTCCCACAGTAAAAATTAGTTCTTATTATTTGATGATAGCCAGAAAAGTTGTGAATTTGGGCTGCTTTGTGCACAAGTATACTTCTACTGTGACCTCCTTGATCCCTCTCCACTGTAAATTCTTTGGGCTGTGGACTACTAGTCTGAAAATCTTAGTGCGAAAGCTATAGAGTTGTGTCTTGTATTACAATTTTACTGTTGCTCAAAATTTGCATGTCTCTCTCTTACCGTACAGTTACTCATTCTGGTACAACTTTTATTTCTGTAGTATCTCCTTGCTAAATGAACGGTGTTCTGAGTCATGGTCTTTTAGTCCACAAGCTCTTTGACTCTGCTAAAATGACAGTATGCAATGTAAAACTAAGTTTGTGGGTATTATTAACTGTATTGATAACTAGTTGTTTGGTTTTAGCTAAGTTTTTGTTGTTTTGCCTTAAAATTCACTTATCAAATAACTTCTTTCAAAATAAAGTAAAATATAGAGCTATGAATTTAAAACACATGCATGCATTTCTTATCAAAGAAATCTTAAATCTTATTAGAACAAAATAGGCTAATGAAATAGAGAACTTTGGCAAGATAAACTGATGAGGTTTTTGAAAGAAAAGAGGAACAATTTGTAATATTGCGTACACACAGAACTGTCTGAATTGAGAGGAAAAGTCCTGTGTCAACATTGTCAAATTATATTGATCAGGCATCAGCATCAATCCTGATTAAGTAGGCAGCTGTTTAAAGTGGTATATTTGACAATGACATCTTTTTATTTTCCATGATTACTTGCCTGCTGACATGTTTATTTTCTCGATGTAATTTACATATTGTGTTTAAAATGTTGCTGACTGAGAAATAGTTGAATTATACCAGGCACAGAGTAGAAAGAAAATCAGACCTTCTTATAGCTGGTATGAACATGAATGAATATCAGGTAATATCTAGAAATAAAACAGTTGATTTATGTACCAACTTAATTCCAAGAGAGCACTCTAATAAATTGAATGGAATGTTTATCTTTTTTTTTTTTAAATGCTAAAGGTTATTTAGAAATCAGATTAGATTTAAAAAGAAAATGGCAGTAAATCTTCATATAAATGAGAGGTGTTGAAAACCTTGGGGGACCCTGTTCCATGTGGATTATTTTCAGACAAATCTGTGGTATCAACTTCCCTGGGAAAGTGTGAAGAACAGATTAAAATCCGTTTAACTGGAGGGGTGCTTGGCCATTAAACTTGGCTCTACAATGACGTGATAGATATCCCTGTCGTGGTTTAGCCCCAGTCAGCAACCAAGCACCACACAGCTGCTTGCTCACCCTCCCCCCTGGTGGGATGGGGGAGAGAATTGGAAGGGCAAGAGTAAGAAAACTCGCGGGTTGAGATAAGAACAGTTTAATAACTGAAATAAAATAATAATAATAATAATAATAGCAATGAAAAGGAGAACAAGAGAGACAAACAAAACCCAGGGAAAAGAAAACAAGTGATGCAACTGCTCACCACCCGCCGACCGACACCCAGCCAGTCCCTGAGCAGCGATCGCTGCCCCCCGGCCAACTCCCCCCAGTTTATATACTGAGCATGACGGCATATGGTATGGAATAGCCCTTTGGCCAGTTTGGATCAACTATCTTGGCTGTGCCCCATCCCAGTTTCTTGTGCACCTGGCAGAGCATGGGAAGCTGAAAAAGAAAGTCCTTGGCTAGTCTAAGCACTACTTAGCAACAACTAAAACATCAGTGTGTTATCAGCATTCTTCTCATACTAAATCCAAAACACAGAACCGTGCCAGAGACTAGGAACAAAAGTAACTCTAACCCAGCCAAAACCAGACAATGCCTTACCGTTCTAATTGCTGAATTCCTCTATTTTTCCATAAGCAAAAGGTAAACTGTTGGTCTTACCCCGGCTTACTATAAATTGCAATAATTTCAAGGGAAAGGTATTGTGGTGCCTAACTTCTTCAATGTAGTACATTAATGATGCATGCCCTTCCATCTGCTATCTGATTTCTTTTTTGTCCCATTATTAACAAGGCTTTTATCATCAAACTTTGCCTGCATTGTATGAAATCTCCATCTGAGAATAGTCATGGACAACCGCTAGTAATTGTTAGCTCCATTTTTCCTTGCGCATCAGGAAACTTTTCCAGTAGTTTGGGTGTTCAAAGGTAGGTAATCACAATTTCACATTCTGGAGCAAGCAGTGAAAGGTTGGTTAAACTCCATTTTGTATGAAGTAAAATAGGTAGAGTTGATTTAACTCCATTTCACCTAAGCTACGTAATTGAGCTTATCCTTTTTGTTATAAGCTTCTGTTTTGTGTTGAATCCCACAGTTCAGAATAGTGGAAAGTGTGTAACAGTTTTCACTACCCATAAGTTTAATTATTACACTTTCTACTATATGTTTTACAGATAATTACTTCAATCCGATAACATGCTCAAATTCTGACATGGCTATGCTGAGGACTGGCTGTCTCATTTACATGCAGTTCTGTGTCCCAATATTGTGTCCTCAAAGTATATGGGAAAGGTTAAAGAGGTTGGGGTTGTGGCTGGGTGGTGCTGCATGTTTAAAGACACTCCTCCCCACCACCATTTGAAACAGACAAAGCATCAGCGAGTAGCACAGACCACCTAAGAGTTGAAACTTGGATCTAATTAAGAAGCAGTAATTGGGGGCCTGTATTATCCACTGTCTGACGAGGATAGGTGATGCTGACTGCAGTGTGCTGAGGAAGATCGGACACTGTAGAAAGAAATGTTAGTGGGAGACTTCAGTTACTTATATGTAGACTGGACACATGCCACACTGGGACATGATGAGAGTAGACTTTACATGTTCAGTGACTGTTTCATAAGAGAGGTCAAGCTCTAGCAAAGAGCCCATGAGAGGAGAAGTAACATTGCTTTTATCTTTAGCAGTGCTCAGTTCCGGATCAAAATGTAAGTCAAAAATGCTGAATAATGTTATATGCCTGACTGTTCTGTTGACACAAAATGGTTGTATTCAGTAGCAATTCTTCTTCTGATGGCTACTTTTAAAAATTCACTTGATTGGCAGGTTCTTAACCCGGAAAGTTTTGCTGTTTCCTAGAGATACATTTTTTTTTTTTTAGAAATGTAGTTTGCAGGCAAGTTAAAAGCTCTGACCAATTCTAAGTCTGATGCCTACATGTTTACTTTATCAGCAGAGGCAGTAATTTAAACACCCCATCTCCCACCTCCCCCATCCAAAAGCACCTAAGAACTCTTCTCAGAAATTACAGTGATTTATTTGCAACCTTATTTTTCCATAAAAATCTCAACAACTGATGTTACTTCTACTTTTTCTGTAATTGGAAAAGCCGATACAGGATTGAAATAATTATTTTGCCCAGGATTGACATCATCCTAGAGCTGCTCTGAAACCTCCTGGATAATCTGCTTACTCCTTGACTCTTGTTTGGCTGGGTAGGAATGGGCTTTTTTGGACTTCTCCTCTGCTTCCTGTTGCAAAAGAAGCTTTGAAGGCAGTACTGAGAAAGAAAGGGGGCTGCTAGTGTGGGAAATTCAGGAGCACAGGACAGGGAGCAAACTGCTACAATAAACTGATAATGCTGATGTCTGATAACTTTGAGGTATATTTAGAATCATGCTGCTGTTGTCGTGTTTGTGTTTTGTCCACTGCAGCTCGCACTTCCATTTAGTTGCTTTCTACTTCAGTGACTTCAGAAGGAAACCTTAGGAGACGGGGGTTTCTTCAGCTTCATTGCCTATTCTGCAAAGAGCTTCTCCTTCCCTTGAATTCCACCTTGACTGTACAGATTTGTGTTCTGCTATGAGATCATCCTGTCAATATAGGCTTGTTTACTTCACAACTTCAGCAATTTCGGAAGGCTCCTTTCAGTATTAAACCATCCACCTTTCGCATTAGCAGATTATTTTTCAGCATGGAACTGTGGATTGCTACTGGTGATTGCCAGTGTTTCTTTCTTCTGTGAAGACCTAATGTTTTGGTAGAATTGAATTATCTGTTTTCTAATGTAGTTTCCTGCATTAATTAGTTCTTTCTGGGTCCTGTCAGGCTCAGTATGATACCAGTCTTCTGAGAAGCTTCTTTTGTTGATGCATTTAGAAAAGGCTCTACTTCTTTCATGGAAAAAATTTTCTCTAGGGATGCTGCCAAGACTCAGAAGACCAAGAAATCTTACGGCTTTGTATTTGAGTGTAATCAAACTGGCACTCACCATAATTTTGTCTCTTTAGAGCTGGAACAGATCTGTAGATGAATATGTATTTTTGGCGTTGGCTTTAACCACAATGGAAAGTAAATGGTGTACATGACCATGATTGCCAGAAACATTGAGCAGTGGTGGGGAATCAAAGTTTCTGCAATTGTTCCTTCTTCCCTGGTAACTTCCAAGCCACTGGCCAATTTCATCCAGGCTTGAAAAGAAGAAGAAATGTCAAAAATAATTGTAATTGCAATTTCATAAGAATTGTAACCGAGTTGGAGACACCCCCTCACATTCTCTGAGAGAGAGAGACAGTTCCTTGTTTATTGTGGCTTGGCAGCAGTGGTTGACACTCGAATACGACAGCTCTCGATTAGCTGGGGGAGATGCTGTCTCTGGTTGGGCGGAGGTAAAATAGGAGAGCCGGAGTTACCTCTGTAAGGACCATGGGAGGGAGCAAGATGACAAAAAGACAAACTCGAGTCTGTAGGAAACTGGGTGTCTTTAATTCTGTTGCTTGAGAAGCAGCTGGTTTATATTGCAATACTGAAGGAATCTGACATCCTGCTGTTTCCAAAATCATTGATGTTAGTGACCTAATGCTGGGCGAGGTTGGAAGGACAGCTTTTGAAATGCTTCTTGTAATGCTTCCTTGCCAGTTTGGCATATTACTTTTACTGTGGAAGGAACGGCGCGATGCTACTCCAGCAAATTGAAGATCTTTCCACGTGCTGCCTTTGCAGCGTGCTGTGTTTGTCCCAAGCTGAGACTACACTGAAAGGTTAGCACAAGGAAGTGATGGGTGTCTTTCCTGGACTGTAAATCTGACCTTTCAGGAAGGGGGAGGGAACCCTCACATTTTGGTTGTGCATATTGGAGCAGAGCATACTTGTGGCATCATCTGCAGTTTATTTCTTTGCTTTTCACTACTAAAGACATTAAAAAAATTAGTATTCTAGAAGCTTGAAAGAGAGACTATTATCTAATTGGCTTTTGGTTAGGAGGATACTGATTTCTAGGTCAATGTAAAACAAATGAGCATTTAAATTGAAGAGGAGCAGCTGTTCCAAAGCCCCTTTCCACAGTGCCTGGTTTTGTTAAGGATAATTATGTCTAATTTTAAATTATGATAGCTTCGAGTATTGAGCTTTGACTTGTTACATCCACTAGCTCATTCTCCTTCATCAGTAAGAATGTTCCATCATGGAGCTAGGTTTCTGATTGGATTTATTTTTGTGGTCCTTTTGAATTATGAAGAGAGATACAGCTTTAAAGATGGGGTTTTGAACATTTTCATGCCAACGTTACCATACTCCTATTTTATTTTTCGAGGTCTCAAAACAGATATAATGTTGTCTCATTCTTGTGGAAAGATACTGCTGGGAAAATACATATTTATGTAAACATGTAAGATTTTTGTTCCTATTTTTAGCTTGAAAATGGAAACATTAGACTCTAGTGCTGAAAAATCCAAGAAAGCTCTTGTCAGCCCTTGGAAGGAAACATATGCTAAAGATGTCCTGTGGATTACATACTGCTTGTTTCAATTAACACATTGATATTCTCTGTCAGTTCTTCAGACAAAAGCCCAGGTGACAATTCAAATGATGCATGAAAATCATATTTCAATTTCTTCTGGTAAGCTTAGTTTTTGTTTTTTTTTTTTTAAAACAAAGAACAAAAGATTTCAACTGCTAAGCTCAATGTTATATTAGTAATTCAATAGGTTGTCTGAACACTTTAAAGAACATATATTGTAAATATGTTGCTGCTGCAATGAAGCATGTTTGTTTTTATGAAATTTTCATTGCTGGACATGGCAGTATTGTAGTGTCATGCATAAGAATTGTGTGTTTGAACTGAATTTGGGGTAAAATGTAACTATAACTATCAAGAAATGTAAACTATATTTTTTTTGCATTTTAATTTCAAATCCAAGTATTTTTTTACCTGCTAGTTTTATGGAAAGAGGTTGTCTTCACATGCCTTTTAAAATAATGAATGTCCTACTTTTCCTCTGAGAAATATTCTTTGAGGCTTTAAGTCAACATCTCTTACTGTCTTTTGTTTCTTCTCCCCTGACTAAATGTAATAGGTTCTGTTAAACAAAACCAAAAAAGTTTGAGAGATTGCCAAATAATTATTATACATCTGCTTTTTTTTTGAGGAAAAAGAGCTTTCAAAGAAAAAAATAACAGGAGAACTCATAAAAAATGGGAGGTCTGACACAGGTCCTGGAGGAGAGGAAGAATTAAAAAAAAATATTTGTCATTGCAGTGTAAATCTTTGAAATCCTGAACGAATTTATTCTTTTATCTTTCTTTCAGTTTTTGTTCTAGTTTAGTGGATAAATGTTGGGAAAAGGGATATCTATAAAAAATGAACAGCTTTTAACTTGTCTAGCATTTTAAGGGGGTGACAAAATTGTTAGAAATGAATAGCAAAACTTTGTCTGAGACCAGAAAAGGAAGAATAAAAATCTGTCAGAATTCATCAGCAAAAAACTGCTGTGAGGCGTTTCCCTAGATATCAATGTAAGCTTAGTCTGGTATAGAAATGGAGAGTAGTGAAGTGTAAAAACCCTCTAACTCCAAATGTTTTGGCTTATCATCTTCAAGTGTTCATTTCAAAGGCAGTGTTTGAATGTGTATCACGTTGGTCTTACACAGGCAAAATGGTACAATCTTTGGAGACTTGTCCAAGCACTTTAATGTCAGCTGGAAACTGACAAAATTCAAGGTATATTGAAATGAACTGCATGTGGATTAAGTTCAAAAAATATATTGAGTGCTGTAGAATCTGTTCTGAGAAGAATAATTAAAGAAAAATCAGTTGTTAACTTTCATGGCTTTTTTCCTAATGAGTATGTTTGACAGTCTAATTCATTATTTGTAAATGTTATGCTAGTGTAATAGAAGAGGTTTCTTGTTTGCAAAGCATCAAATGTCTGTTCTGAAGAACTGAGTCTCCAAACTGAGTGAGAGGAAAATACAGTGAAATACAGCTTGGTATAGTCTCATACCTTTGCAACTTCTTGTCCTTAAAACTCTTTAACTCTGTAAAGGAAGTGCTGTCTCTCTGTAAAAATTGTCTAGCTTGTACTTCAAAGTCAAATGTGGCTTTATTGATGAAGTAAGAATCGGAAGCAGAAAAGTTTAGGGAGAGTTTACAGAAAAGGCAAGTGTGTATATGCGAACCACTGCTGCTGTGATGAGGTTGCAGGAAGAGTGCTGCTAGCCAGGAGTGTGGAAGAACTGAAGAGGATAGTGGAGGAAATCTTATGTATAGTGAAATTTTGGGGTTATTTCTCAGTGTGTGCTTGCATGAGATATGAGATCCACCTGTAATTTGTAGCTTTTGTAGAACCAGCTTCTATCGCAAAATAGCTCAACTACATGTTTTGTTGTTTCTGTAAACTTTTCAGTGAATATGAACATCTTTCATTAGGAAAACACACACAAGAGTTGGTTTTGGGTCCTTGAGCTTTGGTTTTGTTGCCATTCTGATTAGAGGTATTCACTGCTGATGTTTAAGTCTGAATGTCTCTAGAGCATGAGGGTTGTCTTATAATCAAGTAAGAGAATCCTGATTTTCGTAATGTCATCTCAATGTTTACTAAACAGAAATTATACTACTTCAGGTTTAAATTTGCAGCATATATTGAAAAAGGCTTCTCTGCCTATTGAAAAAAGTGTTTCTTTTAAAAATGGTATTGTATTTGAAATGTAGCATCAGAGAAGCAAGTTTCCAATCTGTTCTAATGCCAGTTTAACTTCAGAACAAGAATGTTTGCATAATGAATTCAACATCTTCTGTAAATATTAAAGTTTAATTGAAGATTCCTTTCCAAAGATGTTAGCTTTCGGAGGGGCTTGAGCCAAGGAACTTGTTTCTGCCTAGAAGCTGGTGTCTCTTCTGAGTATACCTTCTACAGTACAGTATGAAAACAGTTGGTCTGTAGATGAATGAACTCTTTCCTCCACCCTTGTCGACAGCAAATTTACATTTGTATGGAAGATTAGTGGGTGTGCCGCCTTTCATAATCTATTGAATGTGGGGGATGGGGCAGTCTTGCCCAGGAATCTAAACCTAACAAACTGCAAACAGAAAATGCACTGTGAAAGCCTGATTATTGTGTAAACCTTGAGGATTTTAGTCATTTTTTTCAGCATTTCTTCTCCCTGGGACCAAGCCTCATAAGCAGAGTTTGTTGTGGTTCAGAATGAGTTCCTATTATGGTTCATTGTTAATGCACAGCTTTGCTCCAAAGATCTTAGTGTATCAAACGGAATCTTGTAAATAGGCAGGAAATCCAGAAGAAATTCAGACGAGCTGTCAGGCGAGTTTCCTTCGGTTGACTGCCAAGTGGTGTGTTGTGGTTTTTGTGTGTTTTTTTTTTTTTTTTTTTTTTTTTTTTTTTTTTTTTTTAAAAAACAAGTTACCCCATCAACCTTCAACCTTCCTTGTTTCAGTAGTCTGTCAGTTTATCTCAAAGGGACACGTTTTTAAATCTCCAGATAAACATAGCTTGATCAAAATAAATAAAAAAACCCCAAACACTTAAGTTTCAGATTGACAGTGAAACATTTGGCTCATTTTGGTTGCGCAAACAAATGTTACCAAAGACTTAGAAGAATTCCACTTAAATTGTCAGCTGATAATCTTTCAGAAAGTGATCTTTTTTCCCAGAAGACAATATGTTACGTAAGGAAATGTTATATCGTTAAGGTTTGCCACAGCTTGATGTTCTGTTGGTTTTAGTTTTGACTAAATAGAGTAAGAAAAATAATGAATTTTGAATCATGAAAAATGTGAATTTTGAATCTCAATATTTTAGATCAGGGAATTGTTCTTTTCAAAGTTCCTTGATAATAAAAGTATGCATTACTTCTTGTTGCAGACAACTGAAAAGCTGTTGTTTTTTTTTTTGTACTCATTGTATGGCAAAGCATGAATAGGTCTTCATCACTGGATCATCCAGTTTTGTTTAACATCTTTATCAATGATCTGGATGAGGGGATCGAGTGTACCCTCAGCAAGTTTGTGGATGACACTAAGCTGGGTGGAAGTGTTGATCTGCTTGAGGGTAGG